>JAYESA010000020.1:134292364-134519864 GCA_036927795.1 Iris macrosiphon
CGTAAGCCATGCTCTGATACCAATATGTCACGTCCCGATCTTTCGCAGGTAATCGGCCGCCCTCGCTAGGCCGAAATTACAAGTCGCTCAAGCCTCTCTCTCTCTCGAAACGATAAAAGAGTGACAAGTGGCTACATTTGTGGAATGATACATAGACGATGTTCTAATATTATGTCTTGTATATGTGCTTCAGTTCCTGATGCAACGCTCCAAGGCTCTAGAGCAAACTCCACTCCTTAGCACGCACGAAGGGATTTTCGTACCGAACGAGGTTCTTCCGCATCCTACAAGCAATATGGTGGATTATCAGTACATGAATGCACTGGTGGGAGTACTTCTCGCCCGCTCGACAAATCCAAACATGTTATATAGGTTATGTGCACCATCTATTAAGTTATCTTTCTAGTCTTGCCTTATGATCATTTTTATAGCATAATGAATATCCTAACTTGTATGGCAGTGCATCATGCGATATAAGAGTTACACGGCGAGACTTACCAACTTACCATTTGCTTGTCCAAGGCAAACCAAGTTAAACCAAGCACGAGCATATATAATGAAATCCCGGGCAATGGCATAAGCAAACATAAGTGTCATGAGCGAGGTGGGGTTTTAGGTGCACGAGTTACACGGATTATCCAGAAGGGTTGCAGAATATGTTCAAGTGTTCAATTTATGTATAAGTATGTTATACTCATATCCATTCAGGTGTTTCAGATACAACTATACGTACAGGTGTGTTATACAGAGTGGTCGCCTATAATGCAATGACTCGCACGTGGGTTACCACAATCGAGTCAACTTAATCTATATGACAGAAGGTCACTTGCATGACGCCATAAAGGACGGTGTAGTCTCGAGGCAAAGATGGTGTGCAAGCAAGATACATGTGGCATTGCACCCATCGCACCCATAACAGACGACTACCAGACGGCTCCGTCTAGATCGGATCGGCCCCAGTGCCCCGGCGACCGTCCGTGAAACTAGATTAAAAAATCTACCTTGTGTACAAGTTATCCGTGACCATGCGTATCCTCATGTTTTCTAGATTCTCGCAGGTATAGATACAGTTACAGATTCTGATTTAGTCAGTACAGTATCGACTCCCTGAGCCGTCAGATTCAGTACAGGACGAGTATTAATTTTCAGAGATATTGTGATGTTATCTTGCTTAACTGTCCATTGATGCAGTCCCCTAGTTCAGAAAATGCCTTAGCGACCTAACAGTCTCGAATACTTTCAATGTTCTATACTTGACTCAGAACGACTATCTTGATAGCCTTCCTGCCTCAACTGAGTAAATTACAAATAGTGAAGTGCAATGATTTGTGGCATGCATATAAGTGACAAGCATTAAAATGAGTCAAATGAGTACCAATTATAATGTAATCAGGCAAGCATGCATTTATTGGAAACATAAGCATAAGAAAATATATTGTATAGTCTACCTTAGAACATAAGTCCTTAAGTTTGCACAGGTCTAAGGGGTAGTGCAAGGAGTGACGCCATACAGGGACATATCAAACAACATAATCTATAAGGCAAGTAGTGTAAACAAGTAAAGCAGTGCACTATGAAGAGTATATAATGATCTACTCGAGGCCTTGTACGAAGCTAAAGTAGTATGCGAGGGTCCAAGTTATAAGCCAAGTTCCATTTCTATGTTCTAACACAAGCAATACAAGATGAGATTATTCCCGTAGCTAGGTGCGTTGTATTCTTTATTAGTATGCAAGGGATGATTTACCTAGCGACTAACATATATCGTCCATATTTTAAGTGTGCTGGCTAAGCAAAGACAAGTTCATCATAGCCACCCACCTTAGCGATGATTCCCCTCGGTCGAGCGATACTCCGAGCGAGCCTTTGAAAGTCTAGGTCTGAACTCCTGAAGGGCCAAGTCTGGAATCTTTTGCCTCAAACGAGTCATCTTGCTGAGCAAAGCGGGTCGGGTCGTTGCACTTGTGCCGTTTGAATCAGTTGTCCGCTTGAACGGAACGGGTCATTACATTATACATCACTCAAAAAAAGTCTCGTCCTCGAGACTTTCTGAGCGCAAATCGTTCTATCATATACTATTGAATCTATCTTAAATCAAGCATAGCACTACTGTTAAGCACGATCTATCCGATCAACCGACTAGCGTCTAGGTTCTATCGTACATTTCGTTTATGTCAAACATAGCACACACTTACCGTTCCCAGTCTAACACTAAGTCTTGTTGCCCCAGTTCTATGGCTTGCTCAAGCAATACTCTAAAGTCGGTTACATAAGTTCTTTCACTTGGCACAAGATAGTCTGTCTAATTACTAGGTCAGCTCACAAGGTCATAGATACAAGTTCAAGCACACGATTCATCATAGGCTCTTTAACAGAGAGGTCGGGCTAAAAAACATAGGCGGCTTGCTTCCTTGGTAGTATGTTCCAGAGGGAGAGGGCGGAATACAGATTCGTCGTACGATGCTTGCCCCAATTCCTAAGGTCAAACTATTGTTCATTTGTATGGAATATTCTATCCAAGCTCGTTTTACTCAGATTTCTAAACATGAGCACAGATCATCCTACTCATATTAACATGTTCGTTGCACAGGGTTCGAGTCCGTTCGGTCAAATCCATGATATATCCAAGTCATGTGACAAGCCTAGTTATTTGCATAGTCTATCTCCTTAAACATGTTTTTATAGAATCCATATATCCATTCTAAGTTTAGACTACCAAGCCATGATTCAATTCTAAATCTTCAATCATAACTCTAAGTCGTCCAACAAGATTCATGTATCCATTCACGAAACCATCAAGCGTGACTTACTCTAGGTTCTAGACTAACTTATCCTCGAAATACTTTCGATTCACTTGCATTCCCAAATTTGTCTTATCGTGTCGAACCACAAGTCAAGATAATCCATTAGTTGTCACACTTCGGTCTTCCGTAAGTTCGATCATCCTCGTTGGACGTGAGATCACCATGCCAATGCTCTCCCGTTGGATAATCGTACTAATCCGGGCATGACGCATGTACGAGCATAGAGTTACGCTCGCACAAGACAAGAATGTCAAACGTTATGGTTATCTTCGAAATGATCGAGACACCTTAATATTTTACTTCGCTCCATCCAAGATATATATAAAATCCATCAAGTCATGTCCGTTTATGCCGTGATTATAATTCGTCTATCCAAATCGTCCAACTTCAATGTTACCGTTTGATAAATCCATAGTCTACTTCTAGCATTATTCAAACAACTAAGTTCAAATATTCGAGCCAAAGTCTATCCACTTTTGATACGTTCATTCATTGAGTTTGTTTGAATAATCATCGAGCATGTTCCCGTGAGTTCGATTATCTCCGCCGGATGTGAAATTATCATGTCAATGCTCCCGCAGGATAATCGTTCTCGCTGGGACTGATTGTCGAGAGTTATCATTCGAACTAGATTCAAGATCGTTCTTCCAAACTCTAGATCAAATCCGTTATCGCTTACCTCTTTCATCGAACCACAATATTCATTCTCGGGATAACTTTTATTCGAGCGATATTCTACTCAAGTTTCAATCTGTTTGCTTTAATTTGAAATCGCTCATACGAACCATCAAGTTTCCTTGACAAAGATATCAATTTTATTACCTTGAATCCCTATTCGATATAAGCCTTATCACTTATTCAAGACATTCTCAATCGTTCAAACCAACTATCGCACAAGATCTATGAATTCGTTTGAACATTTTCAAAATAATCCATATACCACTCAAGAATGAGTCACCCAATTAATCCTCAATCGTGTTCGCATCTATCGCTAGCATATTCACCAAGGCATTCCTTAGTATTCCTGCACGATACCTAAGCATCGCTTGATAAATCTTAGTCTCGTATATATCATGTTGATAGTCATCCAAGTAAACTATATCTAATTTGTATCTGCCGATATAAAATACCGTCCGAGCTATTTCTCAAAATTCAAGCACGATCCTCTATATTCGCCTTAGCGATAATCTGATAATATTTCTATCGGGTGCCATTATAAGTCTGACTTGTCCTTATCTGAATGGTATCCCAATCTCGCTTGCAAACTTGCTTGCACCAAAGGGTCTTGGCGCGTGATACTCAATACAACTTAGCCGAAAGGCTGTGTGTATAGCTAACCGTCCGAATGATATTCTATTTCGCACACTAACCAGCTGGATAATCACGTATAGGTATTCGGGTTCGCCATAACTTGCAAATTCTAGCACGAGTCTATTACCACAAAGTCTAACACAGGTCGAAACAAGGGTCATCGCATAACTATTGTCATGCCCCAGTCCCAAAATACCGTGGGACTAGACACGTGGAAATGGCCAACAGTACGCACCGATGGACCAACTCCATATAATGGATCCATCAGGGCATACTTAAGCTGTAAAACAAGTCTACGACAATCACGGCACAACTAATCTCATCCACACAAGATATAAAATATGATCCACAGAATAAATAAGGAATGTAAATCATCAGCAAGTCTCACAAAGTACTTCGGGGAACAACCCGATAAATATCTAGTACAATGGTTCAACAGACCAGAAAGTAAATGACTGAAATAAATAATAAAAGCTGAGCATGAACATGGATGCTCAAGAGAAATCTTCAGCTAAGACCTCGTCCTCGGATGGTGGTACAGCTCCTGGATCAGCTCCTGCTCCGGTCCCGTAAACCTCGGGATAAACCTCGTCTGCAAAATCTGGGGACAAAATCCGGATCCAGGTCCTCAGGGGACATAGCAAGGTACAAGAAAGCTCATGCCAAGAAATAAATAAGCAGTGCAGCAAATAAATAACTAAATGAAACAATGGGGTAAATATGTAACCATCTAAGTGAAATGCAAGTGAGAGCAGCACGAATACTTAGGCTGAGACAACTACAAGCTCTGTATCTGGGAGCCGGTAGCAGCAATAACTATGTGTTTACTATGTGTTTACTATGTTTTATATATATATAATCAGCCTGTAGCCTGTGTGTCTCTCCCCACCCAATGTAACCACGCATATCATGTCCATAACGTCTCATGTCCATGTCAAGCGCGATCATAGCTAAATACAACAAGTCATAAAGTATCTAAGAATATAGTATCTCTGTCAAGTCCTACATCCTATACAGAATCACTACGAATATCTCGGGAAGATCCTGTCTCATGAATAGTATCAAGTGTCCTGGGTCATATGGTACTTGATAAGACAAGTACGAAAATAAGGTGTCACGAATGTCCATCTCTAGATGACCGTACCCAACACTGCGTACAGTGTCGGCACCCGACTGATAATCAGACGCTAAGTACGTCATACGGTCCTAGGTTGAGCATGCACAGCAATATAATGAAGCAAGGAAAAATAGATAACTAAGCTGCAGAGTTTGGCAAGGTACACTTGCCTGATGTTTGAATATCAACTGTCGTCCTGGTATCGGTGGATCCGGTAGGGACTACTCCAAAAGCTGTAATAAATATCACCAACAATCTCAGAAGATGTCAAATAGCTGGAAATGTCTGTCCTTACGTCCAATTTGGACACAGGGGCAAAAAGGTCATTTTCGGGCTAAAGTGGGGTCCACGTGTGGCCCACTTCGCACCGAAAAGCGTGCTGAGGGTAACAGTCTCTAAATGGGACAAACTATGGGTCAAACAACTCTAAATGTCAATACGATCCCAACGGTATGTCCAAATTTGGATTACGATAAGCCGAACATAATTTGGTCCAAAAAGTCAACTGTGGGGCCCGCCAATTGGCGATCTAGTCAACCGTCTCAGAAATGCGTGAAAATTGGGTCACAGGACCAGCGTGTTACCACAAGTCCAGTGACGCAAGTTTCGTCGCAATCTGACAAGCGTGCACAAAATACTCGCGAGTTCCACAAAAGTGGCGACACGGAAGGTGTTCGCGGATACGGCCTGATTTCGGCGCGCACACGCGTTCAAATCAGTCCCCACGAATTTTTACATGTCCGATTATGCTGCGTGCACCATTCGGTACACTTGGCACACGGCGGGGCGGTCCCGTTTGGCGGGGCGCGCTCCGATCTCCAACTTTTAGAAAACCGGAAAAAATGGGTGCGCACAGTTTTGTGACGACTACAATTTTATCCACAGCAACTAATAGCACAAAGTTATTATACAGAAAATAAACTAGGTCATGTAATCTACAGGTATCAAAAAGAATCACCGAATTCAGATCTCTGTGGTGGGAGATACGAACTCGACAATATGGGTGGTCATCGCAAGTTTCTGCGATTGCAGAATTCTGTCTGCTCGCGCTGACTTGGGCGTTGTTTTTCACCTAGGGGCACACGTTTTCCGAGGTTGACTATAAAATAAATATTTGAGAGGGTTAAGGGAAGATCATACCTATGAAAACGGAACCGCGTTTGGTCGAGCGAGTCAACGGGAAAATACGCCGGAGCGAAGGTGCCTCGAGTGGGAAACTGCAGTCTGCGATGTCGGCGTCGACGGGATGGTTGGATGGCTTGGGGAGGCTTCTCTGGCTGCGGTGACGGCTCTAGATGGGAAGGAGAAGTCTGGAGTTTTAGGTTAGGGTTTTGAAGAGCTAATGATATATATATATATATGTTATATATAATTAGGAGAGAGGGGGGGGGAAATATAGGTTCGGGTTTTGAAGCAAAGGGGGTTCACGAAAATAATAAAGGGGCGGGTCCTCCTTTGGCTGCTGATTGAATGTATTCGGTGTTATGCTAAGTAGCATGGCCTCTTGGCCGCACCTTCCTAGTGGAAGGTTTAATATTACTATTATTATATTAGTATAAGTTATTATTATTCTATTAACTCTTCTTTTCCTTTCCTTTCTTTCTTTCTTTAAATATAATATATATATACATATATATATTTGTATATATATATATATATATATATATATATATATATACTCATAAGAAAATTTATAGGATAGGGTATTGCACAATGTTAGGCTAGCAACTGCTCAAGGGGTCTCCTACATAGAATAAAATCCGAAAAATTCCTGATGGTCCTATAACTCATCTAAGTGCCCGAACACCTAACATAAAAATTATTAAAAATCTATTTCTCCTATTTGGATCTAATTACCACAATTTAATTAATAATTAATAAATAAAAGGTATATACGATTTTCTAGGAAGGGGGTTTTATATTCTACCCAACTTATAAAAATTTCGTCCTCGAAATTAAATTAGAGTAGGGCTCACTCTATCAAATCTCATTTGGTTACAGTCTAAAGGGTTCCTCTCAAGTGAACATTGCGGTCTCTACCCAACTTAGATTTTACCCATCTATCATCTAAGGCTATACATCTAAGAAAGCTATGCCCCAAATTATGTTGTTGAATCCTCAAAGTTTTTAACACCAACATATCATCTATGATATGTCCTCAATCAGCTATAAAGGCAGTCATCTAGTAGTATGATTGGCCTATGGTGTATATCTAGTACTCTCTGCGTGTCAACCTTATACTAGGCACGAGGTTCGTCTTTCCGAAATAAGGGAAGACAGAGATCATTAGTAAAGAGTTCAAAGGAATGGTAACATAAGACAAGTACGAGGTTCAAGGAGATTAAAGAATTCAAAAATAGGAGAGTTGTCCGGGCAGTTTATGGATTGAAATCCTATTGGTAAATTCCTATTCGCATGTTCATATTGGAACGATTATGTGCCCGATACAATATGCTCTGATATGTCTAGAGGTAGGTATACCAGTCAGCTATATATCTCAATCCACGTCAAGTAATCATGCGAAGAGCGAACCAAGCGCACCAAGGTTAGCTAGACCTTAATACACTGATTCTGAAACGTATTAGTGTACATGTCCACTAATACATATGTCATGAACAAGCTCGATAAAGAATGAGCTTGCAAAACTAGGCTATAGAATAGCAGCATAAGTCAAGTACAGCAAATTTAAGTACGCTAGATGATGATGAAAGGAGGTACCAATTATTCAAGTTCACAAAACAAAATAAATAAGCAACCATAATAATAACAGACTCTACAATCTCTACAGTTATTAATTATAAAACATTCTAGGTTATAAATTATTAGCAAGTTCAAATTAATTACTAGGTTAAGGCTAGGTCACGAATCAACATGCAAAAACTAAGCAAATCTAAAAGCAGAAAACTATAAAAACTTACGCGCATTAGCTACTCCATTAATCTGCGCGTCCTCCAAAGTTATAGCAAAAGCTTGTCCGCATCCTTGCGGTGGATTCCTCTGCTCTTGCTGTTGGGCTTGCTGGAAGAGTGCTGCCTGTGGAGCCAAGGGTGGCCTTGGTTGATACCCTCCTGGCGCTGGGAGAGCTTGTCTGTTTAATATTGGTGCTCTCTCTCGATGTTGAGGACAATCCTTGGCTAAGTGTTGGTTGGTTCCGCAAATCAAGCATAATCCTAACTTGCGTCTGCAGTCCCTCTCAATATGGCCTATCTTGTCACAGTATTGACATGTGGGTGATATCTGCGGAGAGGCTCTGGGTGGCTGGTGTAGGTGAGGTCTCTTTGCAGCTTCTTCTTGTGGTACTTTGGCTGATGTGGAAGACCATTTCAGACTGGTCTCTCTCCTAGTGACGCGTTCCATGCGTCGGGCTGCTGCAAGGACGTCTGAGTAGGATGTAGGTGCAACGGATCCAATTAGTTTCTGTAGCTCCAAGTTTAGTCCGTCGAAGAACTTCTCAGCCTTTTCTTCTTCTGTCGGGATCAAGGTTGGGGCGAAGCGACTTAGACGAATGAATTCTGCATTGTATTCTTCCACTGTCATGCTGCCCTGGATTAGGCGGTTGAACTTGTCCCTGAGTTCTGACCGTGCAACTGCCGGGATGTACATCTCTTGGAAGAGTCTGGAGAACTCTTCCCATGTGACTCTGTCCTGTCCAAGTCTCCCTTCTTCTGCTAACCACCAGTGGTGCGCATTATCAGTTAACTGCATTCTGACTGCAGTCATCCACTTCTCTCTTGGAAGTTCAGCGGCTTCCAGCTGATGCTGAAGGTTTGTGAGCCACTCATGAACTTCCGTTGGCCCTTCTTTACCAGAAAATGTGCGAGGCTTGAGATGACGGAAGTCGGTGATAGATCCCGTTGATGTTCGCCTCGCTGCTGGATTAGCCTGCTCCAATGCGGATACCAGGCTGGTCCTCAGATACTCGGCCTCCTGCCGATGGGCCTCTTGCTGAATCTGTTGCTGTGCTTGCATCATAGCATACATCATCTGGAACATTTGTTGCCCGTCCATGGCTTGTCCTGGCGGGAATACTGGCATCTGGGGAGTGAACTGAGGTGGTGGTGGAATGTCATCTCTCCGGAACCTTGGATTAGGCTGTCCGGTTTGATCACTCTGCGATGCTTGTCCACCATCCCCTGGTGACACTTCGTCTCCATAAGTAACCACAGCGTCGTGTGGTGTATCCAAAGGGATATCATCTCTGTTCCCGGAATCCATTGCTCTGCAATCAAAGATAAACTATGAGAACGCTCAGAGGAATCAATACAGGATGCAGTTCAAGTAACAAATTTTGAGTTCGATATAGAGTTCAACAAATGGTTAAATGATGGATGAGATCCTATAGTTTATACTATCCTTAGGGCAGGCTGGTCCGGTCCCTAAGTTGAAACCGAACAATTTTAGTCGTAGACCTGCATGGGCCACCACAAAAACCATGTCACGCCCCAGTCCCAAAATACCGTGGGACTAGACACGTGAAAATGGCCAGCAGTACGCACCGATGGACCAACTCCATATAATGGATCCATCAGGGCATACTTAAGCTGTAAAACAAGTCTACGACAATCACGGCACAACTAATCTCATCCACACAAGATATAAAATATGATCCACAGAATAAATAAGGAATGTAAATCATCAGCAAGTCTCACAAAGTACTTCGGGGAACAACCCGATAAATATCTAGTATAATGGTTCAACAGACCAGAAAGTAAATGACTGAAATAAATAATAAAAGCTGAGCATGAACATGGATGCTCAAGAGAAATCTTCAGCTAAGACCTCATCCTCGGATGGTGGTACAGCTCCTGGATCAGCTCCTGCTCCAGTCCCGTAAACCTCGGGATAAACCTCGTCTGCAAAATCTGGGGACAAAATCCGGATCCAGGTCCTCAGGGGACATAGCAAGGTACAAGAAAGCTCATGCCAAGAAATAAATAAGCAGTGCAGCAAATAAATAACTAAATGAAACAATGGGGTAAATATGTAACCATCTAAGTGAAATGCAAGTGAGAGCAGCACGAATACTCAGGCTGAGACCACTACAAGCTCTGTGTCTGGGAGCCGGTAGCAGCAATAACTATGTGTTTACTAGGTGTTTACTATGTTTTATATATATATAATCAGCCTGTAGCCTGTGTGTCTCTCCCCACCCAATGTAACCACGCATATCATGTCCATAACGTCTCATGTCCATGTCAAGCGCGATCATAGCTAAATACAACAAGTCATAAAGTATCTAAGAATATAGTATCTCTGTCAAGTCCTACATCCTATACAGAATCACCACGAATATCTCGGGAAGATCCTGTCTCATGAATAGTGTCAAGTGTCCTGGGTTATATGGTACTTGATAAGACAAGTACGAAAATAAGGTGTCACGAATGTCCATCTCTAGATGACCGTACCCAACACTGCGTACAGTGTCGGCACCCGACTGATAATCGAACGCTAAGTACGTCACACGGTCCTAGGTTGAGCATGCACAGCAATATAATGAAGCAAGGAAAAATAGATAACTAAGCTGCAGAGTTTGGCAAGGTACACTTGCCTGATGTTTGAATATCAACTGTCGTCCTGGTATCGGTGGATCCGGTAGGGACTACTCTAAAAGCTGTAATAAATATCACCAACAGTCTCAGAAGATATCAAATAGCTGGAAATGCCTGTCCTTACGTCCAATTTGGACACAGGGGCAAAAAGGTCATTTTCGGGCCAAAGTGGGGTCCACGTGTGGCCCACTTCGCACCGAAAAGTATGCTGAGGGTAACAGTCTCTAAATGGGACAAACTATGGGTCAAACAACTCTAAATGTCAATACGATCCCAACGGTATGTCCAAATTTGGATTCCGATGAGCCGAACATAATTTGGTCCAAAAAGTCAACTGTGGGGCCCGCCAATTGGCGATCTGGTCAACCGTCTCAGAAATGCGTGAAAATTGGGTCACAGGACCAGCGTGTTACCACGAGTCCAGTGGCGTAAGTTTCGTCACAATCTGATAAGCGTGCACAAAATACTCGCGAGTTCCACAAAAGTGGTGACACGGAAGGTGTTCGCGGATACGGCCTGATTCCGGCGCGCACACGTGTCCAAATCAGTCCCCACGAATTTTCACGTGTCCGATTATGCTGCGTGCACCATTCGGTACACTTGGCACACGGCAGGGCGGTCCCGTTTGGCGGGGCGCGCTCCGATCTCCAACTTTTAGAAAACCAGAAAAAATAGGTGCGCGTAGTTTTGTGACGACTACAATTTTGTCCACAGCAACTAATAGCACAAAGTTATTATACAAAAAATAAACTAGGTCATGTAATCTACAGGTATCAAAAAGAATCACCAAATTCGGATCTCTGTGGTGGGAGATACGAACTCGGCAATATGGGTGGTCATCGCAAGTTTCTGCGATTGCAGAATTCTGTCTGCAGGCGCTATTTTTCACCTAGGGGCACACGTTTTCCGAGATTGACTATAAAACAAATATTTGAGAGGGTTAAGGGAAGATCATACCTATGAAAACGGAACCGCGTTTGGTCGAGCGAGTCAACGGAAAAATACGCCGGAGCGAAGGTGCCTCGAGTGGGAAACTGCAGTCTGCGATGTCGGCGTCGACGGGATGGTTGGATGGCTTGGGGAGGCTTCTCTGGCTGCGGTGACGGCTCTAGATGGGAAGGGGAAGTCTGGAGTTTTAGGTTAGGGTTTTGAAGAGCTAATGATATATATATATATGTTATATATAATTAGGAGAGAGGGGGGGGGGGAAATATAGGTTCGGGTTTTGAAGCAAAGGGGGTTCACGGAAATAATAAAGGGGCGGGTCCTCCTTTGGCTGCTGATTGAATGTATTCGGTGTTATGCTAAGTAGCATGGCCTCTTGGCCGCACCTTGTCACGACCCGCACCCGGTTTAGGGGCACGAGAGCGTGGGTACGTCCAGCCTACGCCGCAGCATCGGCGGTAGAACGCTGTCTAGGTCAAGTGCTATCTAAACAATCTCACGCTAGTATCCAACTCCATAAGGAGTCGTGGATATCATAAAATAAATCTAGAAATACTCAATCACAACTACAGCACGATAGGAAATGAAGAAATAAAAGAATACAGCACAAGTCTAATGATAACATAACATACCTGCAATCCTTAACTTCCAATCCCCAAGAGTCAGAACCCAGTCTACTAATGTCACAGTCTGGAAAAATATTTTCCAGTCAGGAAGGAGCAAAGTACATCTCTAACTAGCAGTTCTATATAAATGACATAAACTATGTAGCAGTTCTAGATGGAAACATACCAGATGCATGTGTAAGTACGAGAATGTACAATGAGAGAAGTACTGGAAATACTGTAAGTAAATGCAGGAAAAGAAACAATATGTCCATGAGCAAGAATTCTAAGACTAAGTGTGTGAGTACTAGCTTTAACATGTGATCGGCTTGGGAGCTTGATCAGGCTAGTTACATGTGATTAGCTATGATTCATGGAAGGTCAGGCTAACCGTTGGTTAGCTATGATGCAGGGAGAGGTCAGGCTAATCACACGTAACAGCTATGAGGCATGGAGATGGTCAGGCCGCACCCGACGTGAGATGTGGGGTGAGCTATGATGCATGGATAGTTGGGTATGATCACATATCTACACTAAAATACTCCCCAATCCCCCGACTGGTATAGTAGATCCAATCATGGTATGCTATGGCACGGGATTCCCTAAGAAGGTAGCAAATCTCCCCGGGAATCAGTGTCTGTACATGCACAAGATAACAAGAAAAGCAAGTCTTGTACAAGCTACACCATGAATAAGGAATAACATCTCATGACGAGATCCGTGTATACCAATCCGTGTAACCAACGTGTCAAGAACATGTATATTTACTCTAGATACAGTGAACATAGGAGATATCATAAATTAGAAACTAATCAGAGAATGTACTTGCCTTGGGTCCTTAGCTGGTAAAACCAATGTCCTGTTCCAGAGTATCCCCTGGGTAAACCAACAGTCCTATAAACATAACACAAGCAAACCACATTCGCATCAGATGCTATACTAACACAGTCAAAATACTGGTCTCAGGGCCATGTCAGGCAGGGCACTAGTCAACTAGGGTCATCTAGTAGGGACACGTATATAATATACATTACACTTATAATACTTACAATATTTATACATGCACCAATTTAAATGTATTTACAATATATATATATATATATATATCTTTTAAATACATATTTGATTTATACTAGTTGAACATTATATATGTATACTCATACATATGCTAAAATACCTTTTTAAATTAGATATATAAATACTAAATTGATTACATCTACTAGAAATACGTATTTACGTATATAAATCATTTCGAACTTATTTTGAACAATAATTTCAAATAAAAGTTTATCTATAAAACTAGAATTTATGTAAAAGCCAATAATTTTCCTTTTATGGTAAAATCGGTCACCGATCCAATAAACTAATTTTTTGAACTCATTTTATTATTGAAACTATATTTTTTTTTATAATAATGTAAAACCCAAGATTTATTATGTTTAACATAATCAAAAACCTTTTAATTTAATACGTAAAAATGAACTAATTACATGAAATCACTAACTAATTATGTGAAAATACTAACTAATTAATTAATAGTTACTAACTAATCAATAATTAATTACTGATTAATAAATTATAAAAAACTTAATTACTGAATAATTATAACTAATATAATTAAACTAATTATATTTAACTAATATAGATACTGAACTAATTATATTACTAACTGTTTACATATAAATTAACCAAATTGATTAAATACTAACTACTGATTATATAATACTACTGATTATAATTTAATTAAAGGATTAAGAAATAATTAACTATTCCAATGATAATTTTAATTAAACTAACCATGTATTAACTAACTAATTACACAAAATAACTAATTATGCAAACTAAACTAATTATGTGTAATTGTTAATTTAATTATATGTAATTAATAACTAATTAATTATTAACACTGATTAAACATTAACTAAATAATTTATAATCTTAAAAACTAAATTAATTATATACTAATATAACTCATATATTAACTGACTCTTACAATTTCACAGAAGAAAGGGAAGGAGAAGAGGGGCTCACGGGGGATTTCAGGCTTCCGGCGTCGGAGGAAGAGCTCGCCGGGCAGGGCGGCGGCGGCGGATCTACAACGTCGACGGTCGACGGCTCGACGGGAGGCTCGGTTCCAGGCGGCGGTCTGTTCCAGCGGCGCTCGACTTCCAGCGGCGGCGCTCGGTTCAGCGGCGGCTCGACGACGGGGAGCTCGAGGTGGCGGCGTGGATCTTCTGCGGAGGCGACGACGGCTCCGGGCGGCGCTCGAGGAGGCGGTCGGCTCGAGGACGCGGTCGGCTCGAGGACGGTGGCGTTCGACGGATCTGGCGGCCACCGGCGGCGCTCGATCTAGGGTTAGGGCTTAGGGTCTGGGTGTCGGGGTCGTGTTCGGGATGGACACGAGGGTTTGCTGAACTTGTGAGGGACGTGTCCGGATGTGTCGGACACGGGGTCTCGATGCACAGTGGACGTGTCCGGGTGTGTCGGACACAGAGATCTGATTGTAAACTGTAAATCTGGACACAGGAAAAGAAATGGATATGGTGGGACACCCGGGGTCGGACCCGAGGCCATCACGGCTGACACGGTGATGCTGGACACACGGACACGAGCACACGAGATGATGGTGATGGCTTGTTGGCTTGGGAATTGTGGAGGCTAGCTAATAATTAGGAGATTAGGGTTTTTGGGAATGGTGAGAAGGAGAACTTAAATAGGGAGAAGGGTGTGGGATAAAGGGTTGCGGGTTGGCCCAATGATGAATGGCCCGGAATTAAATATAAAGGGGCTTTTCATGTGGGAAGAATGGGGCGTGAATGGGAGACGGAAAACGATAAATTAAATAGAAAAAAAATTTAAGAAAAAATGTTTTTAAGAAGCTTTTAATTAGCTACTAATTAACTCATTTTTCAAAATATTAAGAAGTATGTAATTCATTTATTTACTATCCCAATAAAAATCTATTTTATTTTATCAACTAGTCTTTGGAATAACTATTTAGTCAAAACAATAATTTTATGACTCAAGCCAATAAATATTTGAAACTAGAAATATATATTATTATTTATTTATTTATTTTGTAATACATCGTCATTTAGAAAAATAATTTTTATAAAGATTTTTAAATTACCTTCTAAAATCAGACATCGTTCAAAATCAAAATAAAAATTTTCAAGTAGAATTATTTTATAAAACTTGATATTTTAAAATAAATTAAAATCTAATTATTTTGGAAATTGAAAATCGGAGGTTACAAGTCTATCCACCTTAGAAAAATTTCGTCCTCGAAATTTAGGGACGACTAGGATAGAAAAATTTTGTTGCTCATAATGATGAATATATCATTGAAGAAAATATTTCTATAAGGATAATATTTACCAAACAGAAGAAAACATGAAGAAAAGAAAATATGGTTTAAGACAGGAATATCTTGAAGGAATCATGGCTCGGCCTTGAATCCTCTAGAAAGTTTAGGTTTGGGAAGTAGACACGATCACAAAAACAGATAATTTGAATAATGCACGTTACCTTTTCAAAGTAACTAAACCAAGGAAGACCTAGTATAATTAATGATATAGACATGAAAGTTATAGCTAATTCGAAAGATACAGTCGACAATTTGATTTAAGAAACTTAAATACATCTTCCAGAATGTAATCAAGAGACATCTAATCGCCTTTCTTGATTTCTAGGAAAAAGAGTAGTCTTTACTACCTTCAGAAAATAATCCTTCCTTTTTATCCTCGTTCATCTTACTTTTCTCAATCTTGTGATTCATCATTAACTAATATCTATAAAAGTTCCAAATTCCACAAACTTTATTAGATTAGATCTTAGAATTTCTGAATCAAAATTTATTACATGTCCAAAAATCCTTATTATCAAATTCGAGTTTGTTTATCTTAGCATCAACTATACCTCGATTATTTTCTTCGGTTCAAATGTTACTGTCATGGTCAAGATTTTAATTTAGATCACAACCTCAATATACCCTGATCTAACCTTACGACCTTCAATTATACGATCCCATAATCAATTATATTAAAATCTTCTTTACCATGAGCTTTATTTCATTCCATATTTCTTTATCCGTATGTATAATGTTTCCGAATTTTGAACTATATATATATATTTTTTTTTCATCCTCTGAATTTATTATCCCAATGTAAAATTTTTACTACTCAGTCCCTCAATATTTTAATTTAATTCCAGTCGTATCATAATCTCCTCAAATTTTGAGTAAATAACTGAATACAAAATTTACTATCCAATCCAAATCAATGCATATTCATAAAACTTAAAAATTTGCATCCCAAAATTTAACTTTAACACTAATCAATCATCTAACTAAATTCAATTGATGCTTATTCCAATCTAACTCCTCATCCCAAGGATTTAATTTGACACTATTCCATTTACGATTTTATTTCCTGCTTTTCTTTTTTTCCTCAATACTCAACGATGCGATGCTTCCAGTATCTTCAATGCAACATTCATACTATATAAAATTTCTATCTTGCAATCAAATAGATAAAATGATAATCTCTCAATTTCTCAAATTTTTAATAATCAAATCAATCATATCAAGACCTCCTTAAAATTAACAAATCCTCAAATTTTTGGCTCTGTGAATTTCTTAATTCTCCCTTTAAGTAATTGTTTGTCCTCGAATTTCAATCATACCTCGATTTTCATAAAATCAATGATCCATCAACTCCGTTATAACAACCCTTAAATCCTTTATTTAATTTAATGCTCATCCACAATTTAATCCTCTTGTCTCTTTTGTCCGTCATAACCTCGTCATAAATCTTTGCTATGGTCAAACCCAATGATCATGGTTTAAGAAAACTCTACCTACAGCCATGCAATTTAAGAAAATATAGGTCATGTGTCTTGTCATGGTATTTCAGTCTCTGTTAGGGGGTACTACTAGTTATATTCTAACAAGAAAATCATGCATGTGAACCACAGTACTAGGAAAATCAATCAATCAATCGAAAGGCGAAAGAAAAGGAACATTAGGAAGGAAGAAGGATCATGTTAACATATTACTTGTAGTGTCTACTATCTCTAACAAACACTTAACTCTAGCACACTAACAATTTTCTATTCATGTACACTGGTACCCATATCAACTAATCATATTTTAATATTCATATTTACCAAAAATTAATCCTCCAAATAATCGTCAAGGTTTAACTTCCCGATCAACTTAAAATAAAATGCATATACCTCCTCAATATTAGATATTTCACATCGAAATAAAATTTAATCACTTCTAAAATCTTTGTAGCCTTAACTATGTTTAGTGAATCAAATTTAAATCCTCAATATTTTAACAACATAAAATCTCAACTTCTTAAAAATTCTGAAAATTTAAAATTCATTTCCACCTTTTAATTTATAACTCCTCAATATACATATGAGTGCTCACGGTCTGATACTCAAGGTGCACTCAATACCTCTATTGTTTAGAACTGTGTACTAAATTTGTACTGCCCGAATCACTTGCACTATTACCTCCAATGATCAAAGTTATCATCAACGGTGTTTTCTTTCATAATTTCAATTTATGTCAGCTGGTATATCATCTAATTATCATCACACCGAGTGCTTACTGTTACTAGCACCATTTTCAATAATCCTTGATATAGAATCATCGGCACTCTCGGTATTATATCACTAGCTGTATTAATGATTATCTCATCAAGCTCATTAGACTCATGATCACCTGTATCCTCTATAACACTCATGTTTCTTTACTCTCATGGGTATGTGTATGGTTCCTCATCTCGATGGTTGTATATGTATTTCCTTCAATCCTTTAAAGCCTATTAAACTAATCCGTGATACGCTTCACAACTTCCATTACAAATCCTGATATTTCTCTACTTATGACATCTCATTAAACCCTTTATACATATACATTTCTTTACCTTTAACATTTCCGATATCAATCATCAAATTGGACATCATGCTCCATAAATCCTTAACACAATTCCCGGATACTTAATCGTTTACATAAATCACTCAATTACATAATCATGATTATCCAGGACGGTAATTGGCTCTGATACTAACTCTGAGAACTATCACTGATACTCTATACTCTCCTTAACTCTTAGTCTCTAATGACCTTATCCTAGAACCATTGTTACAAGGTATATGCTATGGGTTAATTCTAGGTTAAAGCCTACTGCTTACATGCCCAACTAAGAAACACTTACAAATCACTAGCAACACAGTCAATACTAATACAAGACAAAACAAATCACAAGCCACTAATTGCCATGCTTAACAAGAAATCCTCAAGGAATAGGAGCTCAAAGACTGAATTGAGGACAGAAGGTATCTTTACTGTTAGTAAAGAAAGAAGTGGTGGAACAAAGTCCTGGAATAACAGAAATAGATGAGTCTTGAGATGATATTTTAAGAACCAATTTAGGATACAACCTGATAATCATACACGTCTGTCTGAAATCATGACACTCAGAATCCTCGCCACGCCAGTAAGCATAGATGCGATAAACGATAGGTTTCGTAACTAAGGTATGCACTCTATAATCATGTCGTCTAGAATCTTCGCCACGCCAACCGGTATGGCTGCGAAAGACTCTAAGCTTCATAGCTATAGTATGTACATCCAAGTCAGGTTCCTACGTTCTCGTCACCACAGCTAATATGGCTGCGATAAATTCTAGGTTCCATAACCAAAGTAGACGTTTTACCTTCCTCACTGTCCTCATCAATATATGTCATCAGATGATACCATAAATCCTAGTCCGTAAAAATTCATCTCAATTTTGAAATCAACTCAACAACGATACCAGGAATTAAAGTTAACAACTGGTCAACAAGTATCAAACTCAACAATGATACCAAGATTTTAATTTAAAAAAAACTGCTCAACAAGAATCAAGTTCAGTAACAACAAGCGAGAGCGGACGGAAACAAGGAAAGATTTAAATTGAAAATAAGATTCTCATGGGGTCATCCCAGGAAATCTTTCAAGAATTTGTGATTGAGTATCCTCTCTCATCCTAGTATCCTATGTCCTATATTTAATAGCAGGTACGCAGTAGTATAACAAGGATGCCACACTACTACGACGTCGCACAACTCGCGAAGTCAGACCTGCATGGGCCACCACTAAAACGTGTCACGACCCGCACCCGGTTTAGGGGCACGAGAGCGTGGGTACGTCCAGCCTACGCCGCAGCATCGGCGGTAGAACGCTGTCTAGGTCAAGTGCTATCTAAACAATCTCACGCTAGTATCCAACTCCATAAGGAGTCGTGGATATCATAAAATAAATCTAGAAATACTCAATCACAACTACAGCACGATAGGAAATAAAGAAATAAAAGAATACAGCACAAGTCTAATGATAACATAACATACCTGCAATCCTTAACTTCCAATCCCCAAGAGTCAGAACCCAGTCTACTAATGTCACAGTCTGGAAAAATATTTTCCAGTCAGGAAGGAGCAAAGTACATCTCTAACTAGCAGTTCTATATAAATGACATAAACTATGTAGCAGTTCTAGATGGAAACATACCAGATGCATGTGTAAGTACGAGAATGTACAATGAGAGAAGTACTGGAAATACTGTAAGTAAATGCAGGAAAAGAAACAATATGTCCATGAGCAAGAATTCTAAGACTAAGTGTGTGAGTACTAGCTTTAACATGTGATCGGCTTGGGAGCTTGATCAGGCTAGTTACATGTGATTAGCTATGATTCATGGAAGGTCAGGCTAACCGTTGGTTAGCTATGATGCAGGGAGAGGTCAGGCTAATCACACGTAACAGCTATGAGGCATGGAGATGGTCAGGCCGCACCCGACGTGAGATGTGGGGTGAGCTATGATGCATGGATAGTTGGGTATGATCACATATCTACACTAAAATACTCCCCAATCCCCCGACTGGTATAGTAGATCCAATCATGGTATGCTATGGCACGGGATTCCCTAAGAAGGTAGCAAATCTCCCCGGAAATCAGTGTCTGTACATGCACAAGATAACAAGAAAAGCAAGTCTTGTACAAGCTACACCATGAATAAGGAATAACATCTCATGACGAGATCCGTGTATACCAATCCGTGTAACCAACGTGTCAAGAACATGTATATTTACTCTAGATACAGTGAACATAGGAGATATCATAAATTAGAAACTAATCAGAGAATGTACTTGCCTTGGGTCCTTAGCTGGTAAAACCAATGTCCTGTTCCAGAGTATCCCCTGGGTAAACCAACAGTCCTATAAACATAACACAAGCAAACCACATTCGCATCAGATGCTATACTAACACAGTCAAAATACTGGTCTCAGGGCCATGTCAGGCAGGGCACTAGTCAACTAGGGTCATCTAGTAGGGACACGTATATAATATACATTACACTTATAATACTTACAATATTTATACATGCACCAATTTAAATGTATTTACAATATATATATATATATATATCTTTTAAATACATATTTGATTTATACTAGTTGAACATTATATATGTATACTCATACATATGCTAAAATACCTTTTTAAATTAGATATATAAATACTAAATTGATTACATCTACTAGAAATACGTATTTACGTATATAAATCATTTCGAACTTATTTTGAACAATAATTTCAAATAAAAGTTTATCTATAAAACTAGAATTTATGTAAAAGCCAATAATTTTCCTTTTATGGTAAAATCGGTCACCGATCCAATAAACTAATTTTTTGAACTCATTTTATTATTGAAACTATATTTTTTTTTATAATAATGTAAAACCCAAGATTTATTATGTTTAACATAATCAAAAACCTTTTAATTTAATACGTAAAAATGAACTAATTACATGAAATCACTAACTAATTATGTGAAAATACTAACTAATTAATTAATAGTTACTAACTAATCAATAATTAATTACTGATTAATAAATTATAAAAAACTTAATTACTGAATAATTATAACTAATATAATTAAACTAATTATATTTAACTAATATAGATACTGAACTAATTATATTACTAACTGTTTACATATAAATTAACCAAATTGATTAAATACTAACTACTGATTATATAATACTACTGATTATAATTTAATTAAAGGATTAAGAAATAATTAACTATTCCAATGATAATTTTAATTAAACTAACCATGTATTAACTAACTAATTACACAAAATAACTAATTATGCAAACTAAACTAATTATGTGTAATTGTTAATTTAATTATATGTAATTAATAACTAATTAATTATTAACACTGATTAAACATTAACTAAATAATTTATAATCTTAAAAACTAAATTAATTATATACTAATATAACTCATATATTAACTGACTCTTACAATTTCACAGAAGAAAGGGAAGGAGAAGAGGGGCTCACGGGGGATTTCAGGCTTCCGGCGTCGGAGGAAGAGCTCGCCGGGCAGGGCGGCGGCGGCGGATCTACAACGTCGACGGTCGACGGCTCGACGGGAGGCTCGGTTCCAGGCGGCGGTCTGTTCCAGCGGCGCTCGACTTCCAGCGGCGGCGCTCGGTTCAGCGGCGGCTCGACGACGGGGAGCTCGAGGTGGCGGCGTGGATCTTCTGCGGAGGCGACGACGGCTCCGGGCGGCGCTCGAGGAGGCGGTCGGCTCGAGGACGCGGTCGGCTCGAGGACGGTGGCGTTCGACGGATCTGGCGGCCACCGGCGGCGCTCGATCTAGGGTTAGGGCTTAGGGTCTGGGTGTCGGGGTCGTGTCCGGGATGGACACGAGGGTTTGCTGAACTTGTGAGGGACGTGTCCGGATGTGTCGGACACGGGGTCTCGATGCACAGTGGACGTGTCCGGGTGTGTCGGACACAGAGATCTGATTGTAAACTGTAAATCTGGACACAGGAAAAGAAATGGATATGGTGGGACACCCGGGGTCGGACCCGAGGCCATCACGGCTGACACGGTGATGCTGGACACACGGACACGAGCACACGAGATGATGGTGATGGCTTGTTGGCTTGGGAATTGTGGAGGCTAGCTAATAATTAGGAGATTAGGGTTTTTGGGAATGGTGAGAAGGAGAACTTAAATAGGGAGAAGGGTGTGGGATAAAGGGTTGCGGGTTGGCCCAATGATGAATGGCCCGGAATTAAATATAAAGGGGCTTTTCATGTGGGAAGAATGGGGCGTGAATGGGAGACGGAAAACGATAAATTAAATAGAAAAGAAATTTAAGAAAAAATGTTTTTAAGAAGCTTTTAATTAGCTACTAATTAACTCATTTTTCAAAATATTAAGAAGTATGTAATTCATTTATTTACTATCCCAATAAAAATCTATTTTATTTTATCAACTAGTCTTTGGAATAACTATTTAGTCAAAACAATAATTTTATGACTCAAGCCAATAAATATTTGAAACTAGAAATATATATTATTATTTATTTATTTATTTTGTAATACATCGTCATTTAGAAAAATAATTTTTATAAAGATTTTTAAATTACCTTCTAAAATCAGACATCGTTCAAAATCAAAATAAAAATTTTCAAGTAGAATTATTTTATAAAACTTGATATTTTAAAATAAATTAAAATCTAATTATTTTGGAAATTGAAAATCGGAGGTTACACACCTTCCTAGTGGAAGGTTTAATATTACTATTATTATATTAGTATAAGTTATTATTATTATTCTATTAACTCTTCTTTTCCTTTCCTTTCTTTCTTTCTTTAAATATAATATATATATACATATATATATTTGTATATATATATATATATATATATATATATATACTCATAAGAAAATTTATAGGATAGGGTATTGCACAATGTTAGGCTAGCAACTGCTCAAGGGGTCTCCTACATAGAATAAAATCCGAAAAATTCCTGATGGTCCTATAACTCATCTAAGTGCCCGAACACCTAACATAAAAATTATTAAAAATCTATTTCTCCTATTTGGACCTAATTACCACAATTTAATTAATAATTAATAAATAAAAGGTATATACGATTTTCTAGGAAGGGGGTTTTACAACTATCCAGCACAAGCAATCATATTATTCACATATACTTTTGAAATTATTTAGACTCATTGTATGGAACATCCCAATCGGGTCAACGAGAGAGAGTGTATGCACATAACCCACGAATGAACTTTCAAAACTAAGAAAATTGATACGAAGTCCAAAGGCGTAAGCCATGATCTGATACCAATATGTCACGCCCCAATCTCCCACAGGTAATCGGCCGTCCATGCTAGGCCGAGATTATAAGTCGCTCAAGCCTCTTTCTCTCGAAATGATAAAAAAGTGCCAAGTGGCTACATTTATGGAATGATACATAGGCGATGTTCCAATATTATGTCTTGTATATGTGCTTTAGTTCCGGATGCAACGCTCCAGGACTCCAGAGTGAACTCCACGCCTTAGCACGCACGAAGGGATTTCGTACCGAACGAGGTTCTCCCGCACCCTACAAGCAATCTTGTGGGTTATCAGTACATGAATGCACTGGTGTGGAGACTTCTCGCCCGCTCGACAAATCCAAACACGTTATATAGGTTCCGTGCACCATCTATTAAGTTATCTTTCTAGTCTTGCCTTAGGATCATTTTTATGGCATAATAAAAATTCTAACTCATGTGGTAGTGCGCCGTGCGATATAAGAGTAATACGGCAAGACTTACCAACTTACCATTTGCCTGTCCAAGGGAAACCAAGTTAAACCAAGCACGAGCATATATAATGAAATCCAGGGTAATGATATAAGCAAACATAAGTGTCATGAGCGAGGTGTTATTTCAGGTGCACGAGTTACACGGATTATCCAGAAGTGTTGCAGAAGATGTTCAAGTGTTCAATTTATGTATAAGTGTGTTACACTCATATCTGTTCAGGTGTTTCAGATGCAGCTATAGGTACAGGTATGTTACACAGAGCGGTCGCCTATAATACAATGACTCGCAAGCAGGTTGCCGCAATCGAGCCAACTTAATCTATATGACAAAAGGTCACTGGCATGACGCCATAAAGGATGGTGTAGTATCAAGGCAAAGATGGTATGCAAGAAAGATACATGTGGCATTGCACCCATGCCACCCATAATAGACGACTACCAGACGGCTCCATCTAGATCGGATCGGCCCCAATGCCCCGACGGCCGTCCCCGGAACTAGAATTAAATATCCACCTTGTGCACAAGTTGCCTGTGACCATGCGTATCCTCGAGTTTTTCAGATTCTCGCAGGTATAGATATAGTTACAGATTCAGATTCACTCAATACAATATCGACTCCTCGAGCCATCAGATTCAGTACAGGACGAGTATTGATTTTTAGAGATATTATGATGTTATCTTGCTTAACTGTCCATTGATGCAGTCCCTTAGTTCAAAAAATGCCTTAGCGACCTAACGGTCCCGAATACTTTTAATGTTCTATACTTGGCTCGAAATGACTATCTTGATAGCCTTCTTGCCTTAACTGAGTGAATTACAGATAGTGAAGTGCGATAATTTGTGGCACGCATATAAGTGACAAGCATTAAAACGAGTCAAACGAGTACTAGTTACAATATAATCAGGCAAGCATGCATTTGTTGAAAATATAAGCATAAGAAAATATATTGTATAGTCTACCTTAGAACATAAGCCCTTACGTTTGCACAGGTCTAAAGGGTAGTACAAGGAGTGAAGTCATACAGGGACATATCGAGCGACATAATCTATAAGGCAAGCAGTATAAACAAGTGAAGCAGTGCACTACGAAGAGTATATAATGATCTACTCGAGGCATAGCGGGGTTTACTTGCACGAAGCTAAAGTAGTATGCGAGGGTCCAAGTTATAAGCCAAGTTCCATTTTCATGTTCTAACACAAGCAATGCAAGATAGGATTATTCTCTTAGTTAGGTGCGTTGTATTCTTTATTAGCATGCAAGGGGTGATTCACCTAGCGACTAGCATGTATCATCCATATTTTAAGTGTACTGGCTAAGCAAAGACAAGTTCATCGTAGTCACCCACCTTAGCGATGATTCGCCTCGGTCGAACGATACTCCGAGTGAGCCTTTGAAAGTCTAAGTCTGAACTCCTGAAGGGCTAAGTCTAGAATCATTTGCCTCAAACGAGTTATCTCGCTGAGCAAAGCGGGTCGGGTCGTTGCACTTGCGTCGTTTGAATCGACTGTCCGATTGAACGGAACGGGACGTTACATGGGGGATATAGTTACCATTGGGATCCTAGTTTGGCGTCACGTTCCAGGAGCAATGATTCGTTTAGTCCAAGGCGCTACCCAACTTATAGAAATTAAATTGGTGGCAGAAACTCTAGTCACGATCATGTTTAGAAGGGTTTAGAAAGTCTAACTTCAAGAATGGATACGAGAAGATGAGGCTTTTATGACGGTAGTCACAGACTATCAAAGGGAATCCAGGTACTACCATAGTGTTATTGGGTCAATCACTCTAGAAAGAAAGTTTACCAGTTCTCATTGCTCCTAATTAGGTCATGAGTTTACAAGACAATATGAAATGTCTTAGTCAAATACAACTAGGGTGAGATGGTACAGAGGAATACGCTCATCACATATCATGGATGCCGATGAACGATTTTGAAAATCCGTCCAAAATAAATCATAACCCAATTTTTAGTTACTAGAAGATGAAATATAGGCATGGACATGGATCCCTAACATATTTAAATTTTGGAAGATGAAAGAAGAAAAAGATAAAAAAGGATTTTTTTTTTAAAAAAATGGCTTTTATATTTTGTAGTGGACAGTTCTTAACAATTTTTTTCTCACCGGTAAACTTGTAAATAAAAACAAAAAGGAAAAAAAAAATTGGCTTTTATATTATGTAATGGGCAGTCCCTAATTTTTTTTTTTCAATGGTAAAGTTGTAAATAAAAACAAAAAATTTGGACAATTCTTAGTAAGTTTTGTAATGTCTTGATAAAAATTCTTATAAAAAAAAAAAAAAAAAAAAAACAAAAGTCCTAAAGTAATACTTAAGGAACACTAATATGAAAGTACATTATTGGATGTAAAAAAAAAAAAAAAAAACGAAATGGAGAAAATAATCACGACATAATAATCTATTACTACATTAGGGTGGTAGGGTGGTTATAGAGTCATTTTTCAAAGTTCATTCTTGAAACTAACCTCGATATATTTATTCTTCAAGCCAAGCGGACATATCAATATCCTTTCTCTCTCTCTCTCTCTCTTTTAATTCAATGGAGATGAGCGGAGGAGTAGGACCATCCGGCGGAAGCCAGCAACCCCCGGCGTCGGCGCCTCCTCCGCCTCCGGAGCAGGCGAAGCCGGCGGAGCGTCTGAACCCGGCGGTCCAGCAGCAGCTGAACCTCGAGTCGGTGAAGACCCGTGCCGTCAGCCTCTTCAACGCCATCTCCCGGATCCTCGAGCAGATCGACGTCTACTCCCGTTCCAATTCCCTCCCTAAATGGTAATCGCCAAATTTCTACTTCTCAATAGATATTGATCCAAAAATATTCGGTTCCTGTTCTTATTTTAGGGTATTTAGTTAAATGGAGAAGGATCCTGTTCAATCTGTGCAAACAATTCATTCCTTGACACAGTGAATTTAGGGTTTTCTTGGACATTAGGTTTTTTTTTAGATAAGTTTATTAATCAATGATGGAAAATTGTTCAAATATTTGTTTTGTTTTCTAATATGAATAATATGTGCTGGAAATATATATTATAAATGTAAATTTTCATACAGAGCATCCGAATTTATATAAATTTCATCTAAAGCATCGAAGTTAAAAAAATTACGAAAAAAAATCAAAACGTCCTTCCAAGGACATTTTATATTTTTTAATATTATATTTTTGTAATTAATTTTTTCGCCGTTAATAGACGTTAGGCCAAAAAAAAAAAAATGAAAACACCCTTAGGAAACGCCCTTCCTAAGGGAGTTTTCTAATATTATATTTTTTTGCTCTCTCTCACTCTCTCTCACCCTCTCACCCTTGCTCTCTTTCTACTCTTTGTGCTCTCTCTCTCCCACTCACTCTCTGCTCTTTCTCTCTGCCTCTCTCTATATCTCTTTCTACCCCTCTCTCTATCTCTCTGCGCTCTCTCTCACTCACTCTTTGCTCTCTCTCTCTCTCCCACTCTCTAATATTATATTTGGTTTGATTTGTGTTGGTTATTTTTTTGTTGGGTTTTTGTGTTATTTTTGTGTTGGTTTATTTTCCAGAAAATATTTGCTGTACAGAAAATATTTTTAAACAACTTAACTAAAACGAAACAATTTTTTAAAAATTTGAAATCACGAAAGCTTTCGCCATCTCTGATGGCAAAGAACTTTTGGTTTTTTTGGTTTGTTTTTTTAGGTTTTTTGTGTTGGTTTTTTAAAATTTTTGACAATATTAATTTGGTTTTTTTAAATTTTCGACCTCCAAAAATTAGTATAGATAACTAAAACAAATAACTAACTAATTATCATTCATATTAGTATATTAGTATATTAGTATAGATAATAAAAAAAATTCGAAAATAAAATTACTGAAAGTAAAATTTGGAGGTCGAAACATCGTTTTTTTGCGATTCTAAAAATTTTCGAAGTCCGTTAAACGGTGAAATGGTTTATCCCGTAGTACTTTTTGATACGGTCATTTTGGCACAAACTGGACCTTGTTTCGATCTCTCAGTCAAAAGTTATGATATTTTAAAGTTTTAAAATTTATATTTTTGCCTGTAACATGTGCGTCTTGCTTCGGATGAAAATTCTTTCTACATGAATTATGTTACTCTCGTCGAAAACATATAAATCGACCTATTGTTTAATGAAAAACGATTTCAAAACAAATAGTTATGGCCGTTCGAAGTCTGCTCGACGGCAGATGTAATATTCTTACGGCAGATTTTTATTTATTTTTGGTTGTTCAATGATAGCATATTTTATTTTGGTAAATTTTATTTGAGAGGGAGAGAGGCAGAGTTGAGAGAGACAGAGCGAGAGAGAGTGTGAGAGATGTGAGGGAGAGTGTTAGGGAGAGAGAGAGTGTGTGTGTGTTAGGGAGTGGGAGTGAGAGAGAGAGAGAGAGCGCGAGAGTGAGAGAGAGAGAAAGCGAAAAAAAATATAATATTAGAAAACGTTCATTTTTTTTGCCTAACGTCTGTTAACGGCGAGAAAATTAAAGATAGGAATATAATATTAAAAAATATAAAACGCCCTTTGAAAGGGCGTTTTGATGCTTTTTTCGTAATTTTTTAAACTTCGATGCTTTAGATGGAATTTATATAAATTCGGATGCTCTGGATGAAAATTTCCGTATAATAAAGTTCACTTCTTTTTCCACTTCCGAAGAAAGTTGTAGTTGGATATTATCCCTATAGGTCTTATGAAAAATATATGTCCATCTAAAATTTATGCTTGAGCCATCATCACGACTTAGAGAATTTTTCATCTAGTTGAACAATATGTCATCAAAACCATCCTATATCGCAGTTTAAAGTGATGGTACTCGGCTTGCTTGCGAGGGTGTGTGAGGAACTTACAAAAGTTGTTTCATGAACCTGGTTTGAGGACCGTGCAACCAATAATGACATATGTCGACTATTGAGTACTCCATACCTTTATTAGGGACTAGTCAGGTCGTAAGATAAAGCAATGTGAAGTTAGTATTTGGGACCTTTATTAGGGGAAGGTAGAATATAGCAATAGTCTTTTATTTGATTTGACAAGCACATACATAAATTAGATGATATCATAAAATAACTGTATGGGCTTGAATGGCAGGCAGGAAATGTTGGGGCAGTTCTCGATGGTGAATATGGAGCTGTTCAATATCGTGGAGGACATAAAGAAGGTCTCCAAGCCATTTGTGGTGCACCCAAAGAATGTCAATGGAGAAAATGCTGCGAGTATGTATTCTAGTTATTGTTCATGAATCTGTACTATACATAATGTTTCCACCAAGATTGATTCTTAATGTAAGATGTATTTACAATTATTTTACAAACACTCAATGACTGTACTTTATGTAGCCATAATAATATTTGAAGATAGGTTATCAACTTGCATATCATATCGTGTATGGTATGATACATTACCTCTAGGTGTTTACATCTATACTTCTAAACCATATAGGAATATGATTTAATATAATTTTGTCATAAATTTTTTATTTGTTTCATCTTTATAGGTCTATCTGGTTGCAAAATCCAGATTCTTATGTATACCTAAGTTAAAAAAATACTACCTATCAACCTATATGTGTTGTATTAGATCAACTTATACGTAACAAAATGATAGTGCATCTATCATAAAATACGTATCGTATATCATGAGATTCTAACAACATAGATTTGAAGTATTTCAACACCTCAACTTGAAAGCTGAAATTTTACATGCAAACACCAATGATCTTTTTAATTAAGCTGAGACTATTATGAATATGTATTTCTTTTGTATCAGTTTTGATATCGTCACAATGGTGAGCTAATATCATATTATAATTCAGCTCCTTTTATGTGATTTATTAAATTCCACTCCATAGGAAATAGTTCTAAATTGATAAATAAATGATACAACAACAACAAAGCCGTTGTCCCAAATTTATGGGTCAGCTGTTTGAGTCCTCTTCTTCCATCGGCTATGTTATGGATCATATTTGTAACGATAACACGATTTATATCCTTCTTTAACACTTCAAACCATGTTAGTATAGACATGCCGCCTACCTCTAGTTCTAGCGGCTCTCGACTACAATTTTATCGCTTCTCCTTACATGGGCATCTATGGGTATACCGTGCACATACAAATCACCTAAGTCGATTGTCCTTCATTTTGTTCTCAATTGGCACATTCTCTAACTTCTCAGGGATATACTCATTTACTCCTCTATAACAATGTTCTAAATGACAACCGCATCGACCACCTAGGCTGTAGGCGGTCTCTCTCCGCACCGCTTTTTGATAGGCGGTGGAGTAGGCGGCCAATGGAGCTTTGGCGGCATAGGTGGGGGCCTAGGCGGAGCAATACCTAACAAGATATTTTTGACCAAACGGTTTTGCAAGCATTATGGGCCTATGATTCACTTTTACAAGACTAAAACATAATAATTTTTTGTTACTTATGCATGAAATATCCTTAAAATATGTATATAATGCAAAAATCTGTGATAAAATAGTAAAAAATGTCCAAAATGTATCAACCGCCTAGGCGGTAGGCGGACTTTTTCCGCCGCGCGTCCGCCTACCGCCGTTTAGAACCTTGCCTCTATTTCAATGTCCCGTTTTAATTCTACACATGGCATCTTTCTCAATTTCTCCATCATCAGGAATGATTGATCCTAAATACTGAAAGCTAGCACCCGTAGGTATCTCTTCTCCATCTATATGGACTCCCCCTTGGACCTTTCCCTCACTTCTCTTCGACTGTGTTAAAATTACATCACATATACTCTATTTTTGTTCTACTAATCCTAAATAATTTTAGATTCCAAAGTCTTTCTCCACACTTATATTTTATCATTTAACTTCTCTACTTTCATCAACCAACACAATATCATCAACAAACATCATATACCATAGAATCTCCTTCTGGATATACCTAGTAATTTTATCTATAACTATCGCAAAAAGATAAGGACTCAACATTGATACTTGATGTAAGCCAATAGTAATAGGAAATGAATTACTCTCTACTTAAATAGTTTACACGGTCGTCGTAAACTCTATTATCCATATCCTTAATAGTCTCAATATAACTAGTAGAAACCTGTTTCTTCTTCAAAGAGACTATATTATCTTTCTAGGAATCGATCATAAGTCTTTTCTAAGTCGATAAAACCGGTATGTAAATATCTTTTTTTTCTTTCTCAAAATCTTTCCATTATTCTTTTTAGTAAGTAAATGACTTCCATATTAGATATCTCTGCCAGAAAACAAAATTGATTTTATGAAATTCTAGTCTCAATTCTTAATCTTTGCTCAATTATTCTCTCCCATACTTTCATGATATGACTTATAAACTTAATGTCTTGATACTTGTTACAAGTTTGTATATCTCCCCGTGTTCTTGTATATGGGTACTATGATACTGCTGCTCCATTCATCCGTCATCTTCTTAGTGAATTTTGTTGAATAATTTAGTAAGCCATATTAATCGTCTCCCTTAAATATTTTCAAACCTCAATAGGAATATCGTCAGGCCCTACATATTTTCTATTTTTTTGTTTTATTTAATGGATCATTAACTTCAGAAATTCTAGTTTTACGGCAATAGCAATATGGCTTATCTTGGGCTAATTTTGAATCTAAACTAAACTTTTCTAGGTTGCATATTGAAATAGCTGATGTGTACAGAAACTGTTGTGTACATAAATGGCTGATGTGTACATAAACAGCTGATATGTACAGAAAAAAGATTCTCTTTTCTTGTAGATTGACCTAGCTGATGTGTACAGAAAATGATTATCCTAAGTTGCAGATTGAAATCGTCAAGCCAGGTTTCTGTCCTTTAGAAGTGTGGCTTCCTTGCTAGGCTGTCAAGGAATATGCAAAAATCTTTGTCATCTAAGAATTTCAGTCTGATTTGTGGTGGAAGGGACACGTTTATACTTCTTTGTAAACGATAATCGGAGGACCTACGATAATTGGACATACAATGACTACAATTTTATATGCAGAGGATGCCTGTGACTAGTTGAATGGGATAATTGGGATGACATGGCAATTTCTAATGTTGAAAGAGTGATAATTTTTTATGCTAGTGTTGGTAGATAGTTAACTTGTTAGTCAGCGTAGACACGCAAGATAGTTATTTTCAGGATAAATTCAAATTGAGCAGGAATACATATTCATCAAATGGAGTTATATTTGGGAAATAGGGATTTCTCCTGTGTTATCTAGGATACCTGTGAGTAATTAATCTTTGTCATGATAGACATGCAAAATTGGTTTTGGACCTTTGGTAGTTCCTAGAGTTGGCAGTATTAATTGTGTAACAGGAGGTAATATATTATATGGAAATTTGATATACTTTAGCTGTGTGTTCTACATAATAAGTCTTTGCCAAGTGTACAATAATTGTACTCTACATAGGTGGCAATTTACTGATTACTTTTGGGGTTGGTGACCCTTTAGAAATGAGTAACGATAACTCAAATATGTTAGACAACAAACTCTGACTGAATTTCATGATATAGCGGCGGGATTCCAAACAATCTTCTATAATCAGCTCTTAAATGTTAAATCTAACATTAAAATATTTGATCATGTAACCATATCTTTGTGTTGAGCTGCTGCTCTAATTCATATTCCCTTCTATTTGGTGTATACTTCTATTAACTATTGCAATTTTTGTGAAATTTTCTTTACTTTTTTCTTCTCTGTTTCTTTAGGTTAGGCCTTTTATCTTCTTCTGTTGTTATGTACTGAAACAGTTTAAATTTTGCAATTGTAATTTTGCAGTACTACCTGTGATGCTGTCATCCAAGTTGTTACCCGAGATGGAAGCAGAGGATAACACCAAGAGAGAACAGTTGTTATATGGGATAACAAGTCTACCTGTAACCACACAAATTGAAAAGCTTAAGGTGCTCTAGAGTTAAGATGTTCATTTTTTATAATTCTTAAATCGTGCTTCAGTGGTCCCTATGAGCTACCCACTCATTGCCAATATTTATATCTATCTTCTCAGGAGTTGTACCGCTCCTAACCATTGGTAAACTAATGTACACAGGAAATTGACCCCTCTGGCCCCAACTTGATGTAGTGCCATGCTGTTTTATTGGTATATGTTATTGCAGAATTTCTAATTGCCTCGGATGAATAAAATTGATAACGCCAGAACTATTCTGTGGAAACTATTAATTCAATTATTTGACTTCACCAGTCGCACTTGTTTGATACGTTCACATCTCTGGAATTGAAATCTCAGTACTCTCTAGTCTCTAGTATCTATTTAACTTAGTGGCAGATTTAAATAGTCATTTGTGGTGTTATTGGTTGATTGTACTTGCTCCCTTTGAAAAGAAAGAGGATATTTTATTCAATTTAAGTCTACTTTTTCATCTTATTTAGTCATCTTTGTGCTCAAGTTGGACTGTTCTGTAGTGAAGGAAACTATTATTAGTTTGCTTTGAAAGTTGATACCAGAAGAAGTTTTAATATATATACATTTAATATGCAAAAGTAAATTGATTTTCTCTAGTGCACACCTCATGTAGAGGGAAGTTGTTGGCCTGTTTAAAGTTGTTGGCCCTTCACAGGCTAGAATTGATATGATTGCTGCAGCCTGTGAGACTGCTGAAAAAGTCATAGCTGATGCTCGTAAACAATACGGGTTAGGTACACGGCAGGGCCCAAGCCTTATTACAACATTGGACAAGGTGCAAGTTGCAAAAATCCAAGAACAAGAGAATCTACTTAGAGCAGCTGTTAATTTTGGTGAAGGTAAACTTTTGATTGTTTAGCATTCTAGATATTTCTCTCTGTGGTTGTGAGTTTCATACACATTATATCACTAAGTGCAATATGTTTTTGAACATTTACTGTTTTCTTTCTTAAAAGAACTGCATCTTTCTTTAACTAAGAGACAACATGATTCTTCAGGATTACGAGTAACTGGAGATCAGAGGCATCATATGCCATCTTCTCTCCCTAGTCATTTAGTTGAGGTGCTTGGTGTTGGTGATGGCACACAAAATTTTGGGGGAGATAATTCTGGTAAGTTAGCGTATTTGGTGCGAATGTACAGCTCTACTTTTGGTCTGTTACTCACATGAAAATCACCAACACTTAAGTTCCATTATTTTTAGAACCTTTCGAATCTGATTCTTACCACAATTTTAATTTCCCCAGCACAGTTAAAGTCTCACCTTTAAGATTTAATCCGTGTTGCAGGCATCTTCCCGAAGAGTACTCCTCAATTTTCATCTAACAACGCGACTCAAGGAGCTATGATGCAGGTCTGTCATTATGACCATTATCATAATAATGACCAAAACATGTATTTATTTGGGTGAATTAATAGATTAACTACAGTATGCAACTTAAATATATTTTTCGTGATAAATGGATCTCATCCATGCTATACTTCTAATCATCTTTTGGTTTCACATGTCATTCTATTAATGAATTATTCGAATACTTGGTTCTTTACTCAGTGTTGCTGCTTGTTTATTAGATATTTGCAGCACCGAGTGCTCTAAGTATGCCCTTACAAATCAAGTGGTGTTTGAGCGCCTTCTGGCTCACTATTGGGTTTCCTAATTCTAGATTGGGTCATAAATCCAATTATCATTGATATGAGTGCTTGCATAATTGTTCTTAAGGATTTTTTCCCAGAAGGTTCTATTGGGCTTAGACAAGTCCAAAAGTCTATTTGAGTTTTTAGAGAAGTTTATTTGTATGTCTATGCGCGGGAGATTGTACGATTTCAATTTTTTTTAAATTAAATCATCATCATCATCCAATCGTTTTCCAAAATGGGGACGGCTATGGAGCATAAGAAAGCTCCATAGAGGATTTCACAAAGTTTCTATAACCGGTTGCTGAGCTGACTTCAACCCTCTTTCTCGGTGCAAAATTCCTAGGTGTCTATGAGCATGAGTGGGTCATGTCATAAAACCGAGCTGACTATTTGGCATGTAGGTAGATACCTTTTGGAGACGAAGTTTAAGAACCCTCCAAGTTTTCCTAGACTATAAAGACTCTGGTTTTTTTCCCCCCCATCAAACGTAGCAAAAAACTTAGCTTCTTGAGCTTGCTGTTGTCTGATTCTGTTTGGACTTCCCGATTTTAGTTTGAACTTTCTGAATGATTGAGGAAGTAATGGTAGGTGGAGTGGAGAAGATAGGAGGGTAATGGATGTGGTCTTTCTTTTTGACTCAAGTAAATTATGTTGGTATATAGCATCTGGGCAGCATTCGCCAAATCTTTTGATTGTTATTGTTTATGAATATTTTGTAATTCTATACTCAGATGTCTAGTTTGCCAATTTTTCCATTTTGCTAATATACTAAAATCATGATCTTAATCTGGTGTTGTAACAAATACTTCTCTAAAACATATGGTTCTATCTGCAGACATCAGGAGCACAATCAATTGGAAGATCAGCTCCTTCACCATCTGGTGTCTCAGGACCCACTTCCTTTGATAATGCATCGACACCTCCTCTGCCATATGCTAATTCACCTCGGTCTGGTTCAAACATGATGAATACACCTTCACCTCAGCAACAGTCACAGCAGCAGCAACAGAGACAGAAAATGATGCAACTTCCTCAGCAGCAACTCCTTGCTCAACAGCAACTCAGGCAATCTTCAACTCCGGGTGTACTAGGACAGGTTATGCTTCAATTTCTTTTGACCTTAAATTTTTGAAGGGCTCTACTTATAAATGATATCTGCACACAATTGGAAATGTTCCTTTTACATGGACACTCTAATTGCCGTTTAGAAAATAACAGATGATTCATGTTACCTATCATAAAAACTTGGTGCCTCTTTTCCAACAAAATGAAGTGTGTTATGTAAATTTTATTTAGTAGACCAAAACTTAAATACTAGTATACCACATATTTGAACTTCCTTGTTTGACGGAAAACTTTGTACTTGCTATCTCCTTATTTCTGCTACTTTCTTCACCCTTGAGACCTTTTCCAGAAATGTAGAGAACCCTTTTTGTTTCCTTCATCTTTATCATTTTAGTAGTTTGATTGCAAGTCTTTTCGAAGTGCTACTTTATTAGATGTCAGTAGGTCAGAAAGAATTATACACATTATTAGGAATTCTAGTATCATTAATTTGTTTGTTTGTTTGTTTGTTTGTTTTTGCTTGTTAAGTTAGTTACCTTTTTGTTCATATTCCTAAGCCCTTTATGAAACCATTAATGGTTAATTTATGTATCACAGAACAAACAACATCATCAAAGCCTTTAACCCAAATGTTTTGGGTGGTTATTTGAATTCTTTTCTTCCATTCAGCTCTGCTAAGAGCCAGGTCCTCTGTAATGTTAACAAAAAACATATTCTTTACAGCCTTTTAATGAGGTTCGTGTAGGTCTGTCCCTAGTTATAGCATCCACTTTAACTAATATATTCTCTTCTCCTAACTAGTGCATCTATTGGACTATGTTGCACATGTCCAAGCAATGTGAGAATGATTCTCTAATCTTATCCTCATTTGGCACCAGTGCTACTCATCATGTTACAATTTTCATTTCAAGAATGCTCATTTGTCTGGACAATTTATGCACCACAGAAAACAGTTAAAGCTTATCCTGAATTTCTCATATCTTATGTTTCTTCATTAGAATCTCTCTAAATTCTTTGTTTGCTCTAGATGGTTGGTTGTTTAGTGTTTTTCATGAAACGACATGTTGATGGGTCCAACATCATATTCTCTGTTTCTGTTAATCTAATCATAGACCGTTTAACTTTTACACTCATATCTGAATGATCATCTGTTGACATCCAATTCATCCATGAACTAGGCTCCCAAAAGTTTAGCTGTCAGATGACTATAGTTCTGATCAAATAAGCTGCATCTGAGAATACTACGAGTCTTCTAATCATGTATTTATCATTAATATTGTAGTCTGAGTAAATTTCATGAAATATGGATAGCATTGTTTTTAGTTGGCTCACTCACCTCATCAAATACATGACCATCTGGATGAAGTAGCTGATTTGATTATTCCAGCTACTCATTATAATATTGCATTTGCAAGTAGCTGACTAGTATGCCTCTTCTCCTGATTAGCCTAAGCTGGCTCCTAAGATTTAGTTGTTGGAATAAATATACGACCCTCATTAAAGCGAGCGTTTTGGTGCAGTGGCAAGGGCTTTAACATGATATTGGAGCAACCCAGGTTCAATTCCTCTGGAACACGTTTTCAGTGGATTTTTAAAATGTTAGTTCCCCCCTATTTTTATTTTTATTAGTGCAACCCCCCCATTCCTTCATAATGACTAATTGGTATTTGTTGTTACTCCCCCCAAAAAAAGCCTAACTTTTGAGAAATGGGGTGTGTGTGTGTGTGGTGGGGGGGGGGGGGGGGGGGGGGGGGGGACTAGAATTAGCAGTTAGCATTGGGAAAGGGGGGGGGGGGGGGGTTAAATACAAATAACTCAAAAAGTTATACCGCCACGTGAATCTAGCTTTTTGCAACAAAATGGGCCTTCGACCTGCGGATGCGTGTTAGAATAAATGTATAACCCTCATTAAAGCTCTATAGTTTTGGTGCAATGGTAGGAACTTTAACATTAGTGACTACATTTAGCAGGCGTACAAGGCTATCAAGACTTTTCTTGGTTTCATGAAGCTCGATAATCTTGTTAAAAAAACTCAGTGAAGCTCCTATATGGTTTATTTGTTTGAGAGTTTTGCCTGCTTAAGTCGAAGGGTTTGCGAAATAGTAGACTGATTCTGTCATTTGAATTTCCTGAGTTCCACTTTGCCCTATTACTTTTGTGCAAATGAAAGTCTATCAGATTGCAGAACACTATGTCTCCGCTACACGATTTAAAAGGTAAAATCAGTCGAAGTTCGATAATCTTGTTAGAAAAACTCAGTGAAGCTCCTATATGGTTTATTTGTTTGAGAGTTTTGCCTGCTTAAGTCGAAGGGTTTGCGAAATAGTAGACTGATTCTGTCATTTGAATTTCCTGAGTTCCACTTTGCCCTATTACTTTTGTGCAAATGAAAGTCTATCAGATTGCAGAACACTATGTCTCCGCTACACGATTTAAAAGGTAAAATCAGTCGAAGTTCCAATCTGTATTCTTGCCAGCTCATTTATATTCTTATGTTTTGTCTTCTGAGTTTATAAATGATAGCTCATCTTTACTAAATAATACATTTATTCTAGGTATCTGGCCACCATCAAATGCAGTATTCTCAGCCACTGACACAGCAACAATTTCAGAACAGACAATTACAACCTGCTCATATGCAGCACAACCTTGTACAGAGTCAGATCAATCAAGGAAATCAGCTAAGGAACCATTTGAGCCAGTTCACTGGACCTGCAAACAGTGCTTTGTTCAATGCTGCACAAACATCACCAAGCTCTCAAATGGTTAGATGGTTTCATATTTTTTTTTACCTGCACACACACATTCGCAGATATCTATATATAGCATTAAGTTTACTTGCTACTTCACTACTGATCAATCACTTAGTGTCTAATACACATTTTTATAATATGTTTATTAAAATAATTATCATCCTGCAGTTCCCTATATGCATCCTACAATCATTGAGAGTAATATGCTCCTACTATTGTTTGCAAATCTGCCAGCTTAGATCAAATCGACGACACCTATATCTTCTCCCTATCTGTGCTCTTTACATCCCTAGTTTCCAAATACCTTTATTATTTTGGAGTATTTGTTGCTTCATGGATCATTACACCTTGTACTAGGAGATCTTTGTGTTGATACACATATTTTACCTTTGTTTTTCGATCAAAATAACAAATTTACTTAAGACTCGGATTTATAGACCATTCTGGTAGTTCGACTGCGCGAGCGCCCAGGCGAGTGCGCATGTTCTTTAACCGCGCGCAAGTGCATACGCCCCAGGTGCATTCACTCAAAGACAGCCTTGACTTTCAAAGTAGCGATTCGCTTAAGACTTGCAACCTCATCTCACTCGATTAACCATAATTTACGTCGAAGAGTGAGGAGTATCTGTTGGCAATAAGCATTGATCCCCTACCATCCAACTGTTACTGACGAGCAGTCACTGTATTCAGTAAAGTGTCTCGATTGGGCATGCTATTAATAATTCATGAGTGCAAGAGATGAGTCAGTAAATGACTAAATTCTTTCTATGAAAAGAAATTTGATTAATGATTTAATATTTAATTGCACTAAGAGGTGTGCATATGACAATTTTGATGAGCATCCCTGAGTCAAGTATATAGTAAGAATTTAGGAAGTAAATTTATTATTTTCTGTTTGTAGTCAAATTTACTGAATTAAAGCTGTTCGCAAGGAGGATGGAAACTGATGTTGATTGCTCAATGTAATGCAATTGAGTATTGTTGTTTACACCAAGGTGAACTGGGCATACCGTTGATAGTGGTATTGTGTGGTTTGGATGCTTCCTCATCCCTTTCATCAGAACTCCTTTTCTTTTGAAAATATTAGCACTCACCTTCTGATCACAACATGCATCATAAGACAATGATATATCTATATCGACAAATTTTGTGTATGTGTCGGGGTGTAGGTTGTGTGTCATGTTGAAACAACAGGTTCATGTGAATACTTGTGGATTGTCAAAACCACTTGCTAAATGTGTTTGGCCTAGAATAGGTTACCTGGATGTTAGAAACCTTCAGACTTATGGAAATAGGTCGAATATGTATGTATGTATACATATTGGCTTTAGCCCACTGTTAAATTTCATTGGCTATACTCCACAGCGTGAACACTTCAAAAATCATTAGGAAAAAGTTTGACAATTTGATCATCTTATCACCTGTTTATACCATTGCAGATTACAAACATGTCAGCTACAATGCAATCACAATCACTTCTGCCAAGGATGCAGGTCAGTGTTCTGCCTGTAAATATTCACTAATTCCCTGATAGACTATTCTGAACCTGTTCTGTCGAGCTGCCATTTATTAGTATTCAGAATTGACTCATAGAGTGTTACTTCAGTATGAGAAATTGTTGATCGACCCAAATGGTTTTCAAGATGGATTAGTTATTTGTAACTGGAAAGAATAATTTGAAATTGTTGCGAATCTGTAACTGATTTTGAGGTTGTGTTGGTTAATTTGGTTCTAGTCCTTTCCAGACTTTAATCACATGATTGTCTTTTTGCTTAATAAGCTAGACAATGCTAGAGTCACACACCACTCTCTACTAATTATGCTTCTGAAATATCATAATGAAGAGCTTTTTTATGCTTGGCTAGGATGAATAATTTGCCCCAAGTTCTATTGCGACTATTTCCTACTTAACTACCTTCACAGCAGTGAGCTTGTACGAAGACTGGGGATTGAATGCCTGCAAGTCCTTTGTTATAAAGTTCTTCATCAAAGACGTGCCGATGGACACTCTAGAAACATGTCTTTACTTTATATGCCCTCATCTACCAGTCTTAGATATGTACTTGCCTCTACAGTTGGACTACCAGTCCAAGATCAACATGAATAGTCATTCAATGGCAACTGGAATGGTCAAATGATTTGGTTCCTTTTCCGTGTGCACTGTCTAAAAGAATAAATGGATATGATGTTCAATACTGTTGTATCCTCTTTTCTAAGAAAATATCATATTTATATATTTGCTTCCATGGATATATGGTCTCCAGTTGAATTGTCATTTGGCAACCTCAGAGAACATGTACCTTTTGAACTGCAAGGGGCAAGCATCAGCCATAGGAATTTGATCGTAACACTAATTTATTTATCCTTTATATATATATATATATATATATATATATATATATATATATGCACACACAATTTTCATCTTTACCTTGATGATATTAGATTTTTTTTTTTTTAATATTTCAGTGAGTTTCCAAAATTTCTATGGCTGTCCAGGGAGTTTCAAAAATTGCAGTCCCGGGAGTTCCAAATTTTTTTGTTGGACTATGGGGAGTTAAGCAATATTTCAAGAAGTTATAGGGAGCCATACAAAATTTTCCCTTTGATATTACAATGGTCAGAGTCTAAATAAATATTTTTTCTCTTGTTTTGACAAGTTAATATTTCACTTGTTACTAGATTGAAGAAATTGAACACATTTTCAAATAAATTGCTCGGTAGATCTTGTTTATGGTGCATACAAAATCTTGAAACAACAAGAACGAAGCGGTTATCCCAATTTTGTGAGGATACAAAATTTTGAAAATATACTATATTAAAACACACTATCTGGAGAGAAATCCAGGATAGTCTCCATACAGGATACTTGGTTAAAAGAAGGTACTTTGTTGTTTCTTTAATTCCAATGAGTATAGTCATAAGAGCATAGTTGGACTAGGCCAAAGTTCCTGGCTTGCCACAATCACACCGTCATTCCCGTGGGAACCACGCACTGGTTTTGGTGATCCCAAACTTTGTGGGTTCCCAATCTGGGTCAGGTGGCAATGCAAGTCATAAGATACTGTTTTCTTGGTGTTAGCTCATTACACACACACACACATTATATATATATATATATATATATATATATATATATATATATATATATATATATATATATGGGCTTTGGTAATTATTTTCGTTTGTGTTTGTACCAATGTTATAAATTGCGCTAGGCGGAATCGGTGCGCCGAAGGTCCGCCTAGCGCCTAGGCGGGCGCCTAGGCCGCCTAGGCTGCCGAACAGGAAAAAAAAAAATTTTTTTTTTTTTTTTTTTTTGAAAATTTGAATTTTTTGTTTTAAATTTTTTTTAAAATTTTGAATTTTTTTTAATATTTTGATTTTTTTCCTGATATTTTGAATTTTTATTGCATTTCTTTTAAATTTTTTTGAAATTTGAATTTTTTTTGAAATTTCAAATCTGAAATTTCAAATTTCATAATTTCAAATTTTGAAAATTTGAATTTTTAAAATTTTGATTCGGCCGAACTGGGCCGAACTGGCCGCCTAGGGCTGCCTAGGCGCCGCCTAGGCCCGAACAGGCGCCTAGGAGGCCGAATTGCCCGAATTCGGTGCGGTGGGCGGCCGCCTAGCGCCTAGGCGGCCGCCTAGGCCGCTTTTTAGAACACTGGTTTGTACATGGGTTTTGACAGAATGGGGAAAGTTTTAAGTGCTTCCTAAGGAAGCCTAGTTGCGTACCCACTATGCCTGTCATTAGCTGTATACCATGTAGCTTTACTGACTTGGTGAGTTGAGAAAATTATCATGATAATGGTGATTTATAAATAGAAAGTTACTTCATTTGGAGAAGATTGAGTTTTGGAGTAACTTCCGTTGATGGGTTGATTTAAGTTTCCATACTTCAACTGGATCTGGTTTTAGTAATTGTAGGCTTTTGAATTCTTGGTTCATTAACTATGTTAAATTTTGGACAACCACCAGAATCCTTCCTTTACATGGTTTCTTTTTTCCTTTGATTATTTCAATTTTTGTATTCATCTTTTCTCATTTCCGTGAGTGCAGCAGGAATAGAATGTGACACAGAATTGGAAAGAAGGTGATTTAGGTATTAAGACCTACAAACAAGATGAAGAAGAAATGTATGCTGATCCAATAAGATGAACATAGCTTTAAGTTAAGTAGACGAGTTAGACCTCCTAGATGCTTAAAATAAACTAAATGTTTAATGCATTCTTCTAAACAAAATCTGATCCTGTGGTTAGGTCTAGCTCCATGTTCTGGAACCAAATATAGAAAACATTCAGATTCAAACAGCTATATTTGGTTTTAGTGCAACAACTGTATTCAGTGTGATTAATCATGAAAGTTTTCATGTTGACTTGATTTGCGAAACTGACGTAATACAAATCCTTGGAGTAGAAACATACTTGATCTTGATATTGATCTAACTCAGGTTGCCATCTAACAAAATTTTCCGATGTTTGGCCCTTAGTTCCATGATATCAAACTACTTGATTGAAATGATATTTGATATATTGCCTATAGTTGCATTTGAGTAAGCACAAATACTTTGAAATTGGTGTCATGGTAGTCAAAGGCGCACCTCGCAGCAAGGCGCAGTAGCCGTGCCTTGCACCTCGCTAGGCAAGGTCCCTTTCTCTAGGCGCACCCAAGGCGAGCCTTAGGTGCGCCTTTCTGCAAGGCACAACCAAGAAAAGGTGCGCCTATAGTTTCTTTTATTTATACAAAAAAACATTGAGGCAAGGAGATAACCCTTACCTCGTACATGTACAAGTAGTTGGTTACAATTTAACTGGAAAAACAAAAAATTACTAAAAGTGTTGTAGGGATAATACAAACTCTTGTTAGTTCTGTTGACTGCTACTGCTGTTCTGCTAGTTCACTTGGTTATGTTTTAATAAATTTTTGTTGGTTTTAATATGTTATTTGGTTTTATTTCTTACATTACTAATTTATTTATTTATCTATGTATATCATTATTATTTTTTATATTTACGCCTCGCTTCGCTCGGGCGCCTCAAATGCGCCTTGTGCCTCGGACGATATGGACATTTTGGGCCTCGAGTGTGCCTTGCGCCTTTGACTACCTTGATTGGTATTGTGTCTTGTGTCATATACACGCCAGACATGACGAACACACTTTGTTTCCATGTTGCTGTGTTAGTGGAGTCTTTTATTTGTGCTCGTGCAAGATGGTTGTAGCAGAAAAGAACTTGGCACAAACTTCTAGATGGTCAATGGTCAAACAATGAGGAATAATTATGTGGTGAAAACTTCCAATGAGACTGATTGATGTGGAACTATGTTCCATAGAGATGCCATTCAAATTAAGAAAGCTTGTTCCCTAAAGATCACATTCAAATTACAACAATCCATAAAGATCCCGTTAAAATTACAACAATCGACAAAGGTGACTTGAAAGATAGCATTGAATTGGAAATCGTACCTCCAATCAGAAATGAAAATTCATCAAACGAAGGGTACAGGAAAGATGCAGAGCAACCACTAGTACAAGAATCTCTCCTGTATCGGAGTGATTTCTATTTTAGTAAAGGCGAGATGATTGCCTCTGGTTCAGTACATAGAGTGCTCTTCAAAAGAGTATTGAGCAAGGGTGTCACCATATTTTGAAAGAGTAATCTCCTTCCTTTCTTCTCCGAACGATCAGGATAGCTAAGAATTTACAAATACTAGGGACAACATCTCATATATTATTCAGAACAACCCAATATTTTGTGTAATTGTGATGTTCATACAAATATGTGGCCTTCCTTTGAGATTCACTCTATCTTTCCACCATGCTATATCAGGGTTTGGTAGGTGCTCGTGCCCTAGGTTGCTGAGTCTAGGTTGGAGGTCTCGTCTGGAAACCTACAAGTACAAGTAGTAGTTGGTACCTGGTTCTTTTTTCTGCATCAAAGGAGCAATTCAAGTAAGTGGAAGAGAGCATACCTTGAGATATGGGGCAAGTGCAATCCTTGATCATCGACAAGGATGAAGGCTTGAGCCCTAAATTAGAGTGAACCCCGCTCTTGAACTAGATTAGTATCTGAATTATCTCCGAGTCATTGTCTTACTACCTCTACTGGTTACCTTTATTATGGTGAGTAGTTTGTCGAAAGTCATTGGCTTATTCCGCTAGTCCCTTTTGGTTATAAACTGTATTATATTTTGGCGCCCTACTGATCTTGCACTAGCTTGGTTTCCTTGCTTTGAAATAGAATCGCTAGAAAGAGGGGTTGGAGACCCTAGAACGATGTATGAAAAAGACCTGAGGGTTTTTTGCTTGGTCTACTCGTGCCTTTCTTTCTTATCTTTCTTATTTTGGCAAAAAATATGTGTATCGCTTGCTCTTGTGTATCCTCTCTTTGCTCACTTCACCGACTCTTTTGAATACAAACTGACAAAGGAAAAAAAAGGAGTCAAGTGTCTAATATCCCACGAAATTATGCAATTATGAGGATGCAAGCATGGATTTTTGCCCCATTGTCAACTATTGTTCGTCTAATTCATCCTTGAATTCTTGATCTAACCTATTGGTCACAGAGGTTTCTTTGAGGTTATCCGTCCTTTCTCCTCTGCTTGGTTCATGCATTCTTCTTCCACTTATGTCGAATTGACGTTCCAAGGTCTCCAAGAGCGGAAGGTTTTACAGTTTTTTGCATCTCTAATAGATAGAGCATTTTGTTACTCCTTTCTATTAATGTGGCTGAAACACCACTATGCCAGTTAGTAGTAAATTCAGTATATCCTTCGCTACCTTCGTTCTTGCATGCTCGCTATCATACACGCCTTGCTTCTGTACGGTCGCCAAGAGCAATGAAGATGACCACTACTATCCGCCTCATAGGCATGTGATTAAACACTAAGCAGACAGCCTTTTCATGGCAACAAATTAATTGTTTGCGATTCCCTGATGAGAGATTTTAGTTCTATTGTCAAGGTAATTAAAAGATATAAAATAAAAGGAGGGGAAGATAGAACCTCAAGACAGAAACATAGGATAAGGACAATGCTTCGGACTAGTGTTGTAGTTTAGCCTGACCCCTCCGCTTGGCCCTCTTTACTCCTAATATATTACTAGACTGGAAGAGCCAAGTCCAAGAAAGGCTCTCCAAAGTTGTGCCCACAAAAGTGCTTGCATCCTTAACTCGAGCGAGAATCCCCAGAATCATGCCTCCATTTGATCTCCGAGCCAAAAGGATTTGCAAGATTATTGTTAGTCAACTATATATAAGCTTGTGTAGTTTACCTAAGCTAATCATGCAATAGCTGGAGGGCGGTATGGCGTCTCCTATCACTATACATGACAGTCCTGGTCAACAGTGTATTGACATTGCAAATATCCTCACAGTGTTAGCCTGTTTGATGTTAGGCTCATGGAGCCGAAGACCATGGCCGCCCCGTTGATACTTGGCTTCCTCTGGAAATTATAAACAAGCTTTAATCATGAAGTATATATGATGTCATTGGTGCATACCATTTCCATCTTGGTCTTTAGTCGTAATTTACTTCTAAATGTAGATCGCTTTACCCTGGTACCGTGCTAAGATATATCAACCATCTTTAGTGGAAATTGTAGTCAAAGTGCCGTTTTATTAGTGATCTATGAAATGCACTTTAGTGGTGTAGCTAAAGTTAAAGGAACTAGAGTGATGATCCTATGTTCTATGGAAATAGAGGTGATTATTAAATGGTCTACATGTTCATTTCCATCCTTTTGTAGAGCTGCTTGGATGCCAATTGGCATATTCTCTTTCCATGTAAAAGTATTCTGCATTCATGGTAATGTTTTAAGGATCACGACATTGAAACAAGTGACTAGGAATCCTTGATAAAACTGTGCATAAATGTTCATGGAAGCCCAAAGAAACGAAATAGGTGGTTCGTTGGAATTTTAAGCTCTTATATCCTTTATCTGCTCAATGGTTTATTTTTAGTAATAAGTTTGTGGTTGTCTTCTGTTTTAATTTCTTCTTGTGTTTATCGAGCTTCACTATAGTTTTTCAGTTCAGAATTTGTTGAGACATCATTTTCCTGAGACCTTTTCTGTTTTCTGCTTTCTGCTTGCATTGCAGTTTGGTTTACCTGGAGGAGGAGGACTCGCTCAAAGAAATGTTTCCCAAATGTTAAGTGATCAAAGTATGTTATACATCTCTACTCTCCTTACTCCTTGTAGAGTTTGATTTTCTTTTCTAAGCATCTATTCTTCTACACTTGACATTGACCATCATTGTGATTTAGCTTCTTATTACTGTTACGACCTTCTTATGTTTTCATATTTTTGAGTAGACATTACAAAATAGTTAAAAACCAGTCATTTTGTGACCCTTCAAAGATTGCTTGGAAGCTCCCAAACTTCTTAGTTTCTGTCTTTTTTGAGATATGTAGATCACAAGTGACCAGTGCGAATCATTGATTCAGATTTCATAGCACGGCGTTCATGGGTGAGAATCACTTCAGTGCACTCTTTCTGACTTTAGCTTAAGTAATGAAACAAAACCAGAAACACTTGTGTCTAAACATCTACCATTGTCACGATTGTTAGTGCCAATGGATTTTGGCACTCTATTGTTAAATGTTTGAATTGCACGTTTAGTGGTATCTAGGAGACAATCATGAGTATAAAAGGTAGTTATTTATGACATATAGAGAGCGAGATTGAGGATGTTGTTTGTAGTATTGGATTAAGTTAGTAATAGTTGAAGTAAAGTTCTTGGGGAATGCTATATTATGTAGATACCATTAAAAGCTGAGTGAATTTTTTTATAGGATATCTGTGTTACCAGTTGCCACCCATGATTTAAACGTCAGACTTTTGGATAGACGTCGGGAAATAGGAAAGCTGAGATGGTGAGTGGTAAAAATGAAGCATTAAATGAGAAAAGTTGCATTCATGAAGTTTCGAGGTGCCTTCAATTGAGCAACTAAGTTGGGAAACAACATTTCTATATGGTTTGGGACTGAAGCAGAGTTTTAAGTGATAAAATCATAGTTGAAGCCTGGAGATACTAGCCTACTAGGACTAGTCGTGGACCAAAACGGACATGGATGAAGGATGCAAAAATTATATGATAACTGCTAAGCAAGAGAGCTTAATCATGTATCATACTTAGAAGACAGGATAAGGGCTTGGTGGTTATTTACATGCAAAATCATAATATTAACAATCATCAATCCTCAGCTCTATATGAGTCATGACTGCCAATTATTTGTTGTGTAATATCTGAATTTCATGTCCCTGTGCTACTTGAAGAGACATAAAAAGGACTGCTATCATCAAGAGACATAAAAGGACGTCACAATAAGATGACACTCCTGGTAATGTTGGGACTGGGGAGTAGCGGTGCAATCAGACGCAGATCTATCTTGATCTGAATATGAATAGCGTATTCTTAACAGACTTGATTTGAATCTGGATGATACTAGATTTATCCTGTACAACTTATCAGATCCGGAACACGATGATGAATTGCGTGGTGAAGGGTCACAGAGTAATGTGGGCTTTCTCAGTTAACAGGAGATTTGAACTCTGGACTCTTAGCTTATTTGTTAGGTTTACTAACTAACCAACCAACCAACCACCCAACCTATGTAAGGCCTGTCTTTTACAACCTAAGGAAATTATTGAAGTAGAAAGCCATGGATTACCTATCATATCCACATCCGGTTGCGATTGAACCTATTTGTACCCGTATCCGGTTTATTGCTATATGTTTCCTCTTATATCTGATCCTCATCTGTACCTAGTTTTCCAAAATTTGATATCTGTTTTTTATATACGGAGAATTTATCCATATCCTTGATGTGAAAACTAATACCGGTACAATAATATTAATACACATATCAGAATCATATCCATTCTGATTACGCCCCTAATGGGGAGGGTCAAGATTTATGCTACCTTACTCTCGATGATGGGGAGACTATTCAGTGACTCTACTCTGCATCCTCAAGGACACAAGCGCTAAGCCTCTCAGTCACTTGCTTTCGGACAAATTGCGATTGAAAAGCTAGCTATATGTGACAGGATACAAATACAGAGCATTTATCATTACCATATAATTAAAGATCTGATTAATAGAATTAAATGAGGTTGGTTGGAGTGTAACTATGCGATCTTCCTGATTTAACCCATACTGGTTGGTAGGTTGCCATAACGGTAAACTAATACCGGTGATATGCCACACACATAGAGAGAGAGAGGACATTATGGTGGTATATGATAATAATCACTTCACATGTCATATATGACAAATTTTTAGAGTATCAGTATAGCTGTATAAATACAATATACTTAGCTATGTTGTTAGTATCTTACGATACAAGATACATAACTTCGATAGATGATACATATCTTACGATACGATATTCTACAAATTTATCGATTCATCTGATACAATACATATAGGATGATAGGTGGTATCAGATAGGTAGTATCAGATATTTTTATTGAGTCATGTACTGTATACCTCAAGGTTTAAAGGATCGGACGATACCGATATGTATCAGCCGTATCGGATCGATTTTGACCCAGTCCGATTCGATACAGACTAAAAATATATGTATCGGCCGATCCAGGAGAAAAAAAATCGTATCGGTCTGTATCGGCCAATACATATCCGATACGGACCGATACGGACCGATACGGACCGATACAACCCGATACAACCCGAAAAATAAAATTTCCAGCATCAAATTCCAACCGATTCATAAAATTCTTGGCATAAATTTTCAATAATTCAGAAAAAAACACTGTTCTCATGGAAGATCATCCAACCCAGTAATTCAAAAGAAAATTGATACAAACTCATACAATTATTGAGAGAATAATATGTATAAATGAAAATTATCTTATTGTTTTCCACCGACGTAGTCCGTTTTCCGCCACCGCCTCCCCTTCTCTGCCGCCAATGCCGCCTCGAGAAAGTGGAGACGGGGAGATAGGGGAAGCCAGAGAGAAAGGGAAGAGAGGAGAGGAGAGAGGGAAACATGGGCGCCTCCCTTTTGGGCCGTCGATGTCGTCGACCTGTGTTTTGGTCCTTCGGAGATCAGGTGAACATTGGACGCACAGGGAGGAAAAAAATGGAGGCACTGGACATTTCTCTCTCCTCCATTGGTTTTAATTACGTTAGGGTTAGGGTTGGATATGGACCCACTCGCTTTAAAAAAATTTGAAATGAAAAAAAAATTGCTCACCACCCCACACGATGTTGGGAATAGTGGTAATGACTTCTCAATCTTCACGTGTTCCGGGTCTGCAGACTCGACATTTATTGCCACTTTAATGTGCATGACTCATTGCCACTGGAATGTGGGTTTCATGACTCTTCAGAGTCTTCACTGGCACTAGGTCTACAGTGGGCATATATTGCCACTTTAATGTATTGCCATGACTCGTTACTATTTGGAATGTAGGTGGCCATGAGCTGGGATACTTATTACTCACTGCCAAGTGTTTTGACTGTTTGGGGATGAGTGGCTGGCCATAAATATAAAATAATAAAGTTATATATATATAGCCTTATATATTGTATCTAAATTTTTACTAATTATTTAATGTTGTCAATACCAAAAAATTCGATACTCCGATCCTATACTGCCAATACTGTCGATACCGATACTCATACAAATGTCCAATACCGATACTTTGAACTTTGGTATACCTAAGAATATGGATTCTAGAATTATATAGACTTGTAAAGATGAAACAAATAAAATTTTATGAGAAAATTATATTAAATCATGTTCTTATATGGATTTAGAAGCATAGACCTAAAGTCCTAGAGTTACATGTTGTATGATACACAATATGATACACAAGTAAATTGATACACGATATGATATGCGAGTTGGCAATGTAGATAACTGGTCTTTAATGTAAGTTAGAATAAGGCTTTATCCACACATACATATCCTACATTGCAATAAACACTAATGAAACATACATATTCTAAACTTGTAACATTCGGTTTAAACCCGAATGTTCCAACCCATATCGAGTTAGGCCGATTTGGCTGTGCTTTTTGTCTAGGTATCTGCTGATATAGGTCTTGAGCGGGTTTATTCATATTTGTCAATCATAACCAATGTTGAAAAAAATGGCCTAGTCGGCTGACTAGTCGGCGCCTAGTCGGCCATGGCCGCCTAGGATTTGGAAAAAAATCGGCCAAAAAATTAAAAATCCCAAGATCGACCGAAAAATTTGTAAATCGGACACCTAGTCGGTCTAGTCGGATACAGAAATCAAACATTCCAAAAAAAAATCAAAAAGCGAATCTTATGAGAAAAATAAAAAAATGAACTGATACAACCCCTTTCTTTGCCATCCTCGCTGTGCTCGAGGTCCGGGGAGAACATCCCAAAGTAACCCATATCCTTCTTTGCCGTCGTGCCGTTGCCTATGCTCAAGGAGAAATGGAGGCGGAGAGGAGAGAGAAGTCGAGATCTCTCTCTCCTCTCCGTTATACATATTAGGGTTTAGGTCGGGATAGTGGAGGCGGAGAGGAGAGGGGAGATGGTGGCTGTTGTGTTTTTCTCTCTCCTCCATATTGTTATATATATTAGGGTTTGGGTCGGGTTGGTTTCTAACCTAAAAAAAACAGTCGCACAAAAATAAAACACATACGGAACAGACTCATGATTCAAACTCGTAACAATTATAAAGGAGTTCTAAATGTTAGCCTTCTAGCCAAATAGTTTACATAATTTGATTGTTACTTTTTAGCATATATATTTTATTTATGGACTAACATATATATATATATATATATATATATATATATATATATATATAACTCGAAACAATTTATCCGACTAGTCCTCGATTAATCCCTAGTCCCTGCGAATCGACTAGCAGTCGACTAGATATTTTGACAATCTTGATCATAACATATCAATCCCCCTTCGAAAACAGTAAATACCGATCAGTATGACTGATATCTCGAACATAGCATTTTTGACAGCAGAATTACTCTTGAAATTGAATTAAAAATTGTCTAGGTCAGAATCTTTGGCAATAGATAAACATGTTCGGTAATTGAGCATTGCAAAGGTATTATATTGAGATGGATGAGCATATAAAATGAAAGATAGGATAAGGGAAAAGTGGTCATGGGATGTGGATAAAATGGTGGATAAGATTAGGAAAAAAAAAATCAGCTTATAGATTGCTTTGTCATGCGCAAGGAAACCAATGGATATGCTGGTTAGGAATGATGATCTTAGTTGCCTGAAGAGGCTCTTCTAAACTAAGGGTAGACACCATAAAAGAATTGGCGTGGCTGTAAATACATATCATTGTTGCTAATGTTACACAGTTCAGTTATCTTACAATATGGCCATCAATAGAGATGATTGAAGGATTTATTTAGCCATCCCAAAGTTTTGGTATAAATGCTTCGGTTTTATATTCGTCTATAAATAAAGTGAGTTGAAGATCCGGTTTTCTTAAAAAACTTTCCAATTGCATTTGTGTTGTGTTTTGATTGGATCACAAAAGATTGCAATGACAAATGCATGAGACAGCTACAACTAGCGTACAATATTGGTAACAATCATTTCTGATTTAAGTAATTTTAAAGCCTAAACTTTACTTCAACTGCTTTTTGAATTATATATTTTATTTAGCATGAAAATAATAGGAATACATGAGAGGTCCAAATCATATATGTCAAATATTGATACAGCTGGACATTTTTGAATATAAACATAATAAAGGATAAACTTTATTATAAAGAAGAAAATATTAGTGCAAGAAACCTGCTTTCATAGGTTTAACGTTGACTATGTGGATAAATTAAATCCTAATGTAAACAGGAAATGTCCAACAGTTCATTACGACGAAGCTGCCTACTCGAATAGGGTGCAAGATTATACAGGAATCATTAATTAGTCAAATCAATACACAGTGTGTAGTCCATAATACAATAGACACTTTCATGACCAGACACGGTCCGTCCTTTCTTTCCTCCCCAAGTTAAACATGAGTAGAAATACAACTTTCATACTGTTTATAGAAATGGGGGAATTCCCTTTATTATTGATAGATTCCCTCTTCTCTATCCATCCTAATCTTTCAAAAGTATCAAAATAGATCAGATCATTTTTATAATCGATTTCTCTCCCCTCCCTTGTATGGAAGCAGCTATAAAAGGAAAAAGAAGGTTAGGTGGGGGAGACGTTGTTAAGCCCTTCCTTCCATTGGAATATGGCTTGTGACTTCAGATAAATCTGGATCTTCTAGCAAATATAGTGAGAGATTGTAAAACACCTGTAATATTTTTGGGCAATTGACTCTGTGGGAGTCAGAGGTGGGTGCTGTAAATTTTTCTTAGGGGCCAGGAGACTGTGGAATGATTAGGTAAATATGTGAAGTACAAGTGAGTATGTTACAAATTAATGACTTAAGAGTGGGATGGTGGGTTGGTGGATTCTCAACAAGGCTTCAATTGAATTCCGAGTTACCCAGATCTGAAATCATCCTGAATATGGCTAAACTTATTTCCGATCCAGTAGGAATTGGATTCGGGTCCAGATATTGATTTGTTTTTTCATCCGGATATGGATATGACTACGGATTTGCTACAACTTACCGGATTCGGATATCTAAAACCTGTCGTGATGTGTGAAGGGTAGTTTATTGTAGTTGCGTAATGAAGGTGATGGGAGTGTGGAGCCGAGGACTTCCTCAGTCACGTGGAGAAATAAGTAAAGGGTAAAATATGCCTTCAAAATGATTTGAAATTCTAGACCATAGGTTAATAAGCACTGTAACCAACAAAACTAAGAAAAGGTTTCAACTGGGAACCTGTGAAAGTACCAAGGACTAAAGAAATGGATTCCCTTTCACATCCATACTCGTTTCCTATTCTTCTGTCTTTGTATGTGGTTTATCTTATATCCTATTTGAAGTTCTGAACATGGTATGTATTTTTTATATCCAAGCAATATTGGTATCCATACTTGTAATGTGAAAACAAATACAAATACGGTAATACTGAATGTATCTGCTTCAATTGCACCCTTAATTCTCAGTGTTGATCCAGTGCCTGATAGAAGTTAAGAATATTATAAAGAGGGGAATGTTCTTGACCTATTCGGCGGTCAGTGTTAATAAGAAACAACATACTCTTCCTTTAGGTTGGTCTTTGGCTGAGTGTTAGTGCTTTCAGAGGCATGTAGAACGAATATAAACATATTTCCTTTGCATAGTGCCCCACACACTATCCAATAGAGTTTATTTCCACCTTTGATCTTCTTTGTAAGGGTATGGATATATTTGGCAATTATGTGTAATAAAATTTGAGAAATATAACTAAACACAGTATGCTTTAGAAGCCATCTTCAAACTACAACTTGGTTAGATTACAACAGAAGAGCATTTTGAAGAGTATATTTCCAGAATTCTTGATCATCCAGTAATTTTTTATACTAATTAGGGCAAGCATAAGTACTGCCATATTTTCCTATCACAGCTTGATGCATTAGTCTCCATTCAATCTGTCCCTTTTTGCTTAACGTCCGGCCTTAACACCTCAACCCCACCACGAGAAAAACAGGTATTGGGTCCTTGAGATATACTATTCATGCCTTTAGAGGTGCTGTATTTATTATATTGGTTTGTTAACCAATTAGACCTTTATTATGAGTATCTAATCTCAAGTACCGATGGTCAACCAACTTTTCCTTTTTCCCCTCAAATGAACTCGTAACTTGCAGCTTGATCTTTCATGTACTTAATTTTTTTTTTTTTCTCTCATGACTGCTTTACTGAGACTTCTTTTATTGTAGTGTTTGGCATGGGGGGACCACCTAGTGCTGCCAATATGGTTGCAATGCAACAACAGCAGCAGCAGGGTGGATTTGGGAACATGGGTGGAACTCAGAGCTTGCAACCCAATATGATGGGCCTTCCAAATGCCACGCAGAATCCAAACTTTCCGCAACAGAGGCAACAAAACCCATAGTAGGCCCCCCATGCCAAACACTATGGGTTTTAGCTGGAAAGAACGGGAAGATGGGTCATCCCAGTTCGTATATAGTCCTTTCCAAATACAAAAATCAACCCAAAATGTCCTCGAGAAAATAAATTTAAATTAGTAAACTGCATGGAGTAGAGGCATATTCCCAGCAACAGCGAAGGATAGATAAAAGGGGGAAAGGTTGTCACCTTGTGTAGAACAGCTTGATGTGTTGTATAAATTGTGGGATTTTGTTCATGTTTGGGTGGACTTGTTGAGTTACATATGCTAGAAACCTTGTTATCATGACACAAGTTTGAATATTTCACTCCAGTTTTTCGTTGATGATAATTTCAGGATGCACAAGCCTTACTGAATGTCCATGGAGTCATGTTTGCTGAGATGTAGATAGGCTAGCTCAGCAACTCTAGAAAGCCAAGGCTGTAATTGCGCCTTGGGAAAGTATAATTCTGTACATCCATCTGAAGATGTGTGCTACTTCATTTTATTCTTGAATTATTACTGAGATTTTTTCTGACGATATATAAATAATATACATGAAAATACACTGCTAGTGAATAAAAGGCTGTTTGTGCACTATGGGCAGTTTCTCCATTTGAAATGGCATCATTCAACTGCAGCCTCCCCGAGTTTTTGTAAGTACGAAGGTTAGCTTGGTTTCCATTTGAAATGGAATTTCTGTCCGAGTGCAACTGTGTGAAGCAAAGATATTTCGTTTACTGTATTGTCCGTTTCAAGTGGGAGTCAAATTGGCACACGCCTTAGCCACTCTTCCAAAGCGTCTGGTTGTTTATAACTTGAAATAAATCTTGTTTTTTACGAGTTGGAAACTACTTATTCACTTCTTATCATGTTAGTGACCTCAACTATCTTCACTTAGCACTTTGCAGGAAGGGTTAAATTTTAAATTCATAATGGTAGTCATTTTTATTGGCGTAGATTTGCTCTTGACAGCTTGTAATTGCTCTAACAAATATATTATATGTGACTATTAACATTTGGCCATGTAGCTTGTAACAGTTGCATACCATTCTACAGTTGCAATGAAAAATGTTTAAATACTATTCAATCGGAAATGGATACGCTTTAGTGCTCCTTTCGTTGCTGTGAGTAATGGAATTGAATTGGCCACCCAATTCTAGTTTTGGCACATAGATCAATGTTTATGTGTACATATATGCTAATGTATAGGCAGAGTGTAAGTTAATAAATTTCTGAAATTCTTCTGGGTCTTAACATATAGAAATTACAAGGAAACAAAGATTGTATAATTAGTAGTCCTAACAAATCTAGCTAAATCAAATCAATTTTTATCTATTCTGCACAACTGTATATAATAGAAAATAATTATTGACATATTTTGCATAACTATATATAACATGTAATAATTATTAAAAGATGGTAAGAAACTTAAGGTATAATATTTTTCCGCAAACTCTGTAGTCCATGAGAGACGAGTTTGGACCGCAGCACAGTAAACCGGTATTTGTCAAGTTATTCGGTGAAAATATCAGCAAGTTGATCTGGAGACGGTTCAAAGAGCACGATAAGGACTATAGAGAAGTGTTTCCCTGATGAAGTGGCAGTCAAATTAAATATGTTTAGTGCGAGCACGGAAGACATGCTTTGAGGCCATGTACGTCGTCCCGAGGTTGTTATAGAACATAGTAATGTGTTTGAGCAGATGAAAGTTAAATTTACCAAGGAGATGTGATATCTAAGTACTCTCTGTACAAACATGGACAATGTATCGGTATTCGGCTTTGGCACATGAGAGAAAGACTATAGGTTGTTTCTTAGCAGTCCAAGAGTTGGGATTGGACCGTAAGAAAACGCACAAACCAGTAGTGTATTGATGAGAATCGAGGTAGCCTGTCTAGTTTGTTTCGGAGTAGATAATGACTGTAAATGATCCAGCTGAGTGGTCGAAGATGATGTCCGAATCAGGAGATCCTTTGAGATATCAAAGGATTCGTTTTGTAGCAATAAAGTAGGGAGAGCAGAGTTGGCTCATGAACTGAGTCATATGATGAATGACATAAGTAATATCTTGGTGAGTAAAGGTAAGGTACCGCAGAGAACCAACTAGTTGACGTTACTCAGTGGCATCTGGAATGAGATCACCAGTATTAACTGAGAGCTGGGTTTTGACACAAACTAGGGTGGAGCATGACTTACACTTTATCATAGAGAACTTCTCAAGGAGGTCTTAGGTATATTTACTTTGGGAGAGGTTTAGAGTCCTGAGAACGAGTTGTATTGAGACCAAGAAAGAAGTATAAAGAGTCCAGGTCACTAAACTCAAATTCATTCTCAAGAGTGGCGACGAAGGAGGTGAGGAGAGCAGGAGCATTACCAGTAAAAATAATTTCATCAACATAGAGAAGAAAAAGTAGAAATGCAGGGTCTGAACAGTAGATGAATATAGAGTGATATGCCTTGGTTTGCATGAACACAAACTGGAGAAAAAAACTGATGATGCACTGAAACTAGGATTAATGAGCGTGTTTGAGACCATAGATGGCTTGTTGTAGAAGACATACATGATAGGGATGAGCAGAGTCTTTGAAACCATACGATTGACACATATAGACTATTTCATCTATGTCACCATGAAAAAAGTCATTCTTGGCATCAAGTTGGTGTATGGGCCATCCCATGGAGACAACAATACTTAGCACAGTGTGAAAAATAGTTGGATTGATTACCGAACTGAAGGTCTCATCAAAATCAATGCCATCCTGATGATAAAATCCTTTGTCAACTAGACGAGCTTTGTGACATTCATTGGACCCAACAACATGTTGTTTGAGTTTGAAGATCATTTGCATCCAACGACATGCTGCTGAGGAGCAAGAGGAACAAGGACTAAAGTACCATTTTTTCATAAGGCATTGAATTCAGAAGTCATTGCCTGATGCCATCCAGGAATCTGAGCAGCTTGAGAGTAACAAGTAGGTTCTATAGTAGAAGAGTGTACATGGGCTAGTAAGGTCTAGGGAGGGGATACTTGATTGTGTCATCTGTACGGTTAAGAGGTTTGTTGGACCCATCTTGCCGTCGGGTTATCATTAGATGTCTGGAAGAAGTGGCTAGTGAGGTTCATGTTGTCACGTTCCAATTTTGTAGAATCGAAAGTCGTCACTGGACATGATGTCATACAAGTCTAAATTATACTTGTACAAGACAAGATCAATCACAATTGATAAAATATCTCAGAAATAAATTCATTATAGCAGAAATAAGCAGAAAAGTTGAATAGACACATGACATACAAAAATGATTCTCTTTATTGATAATTTTAGCATAATTACAACGACTCGAGGCCAAAAAAATAACTCGAATACAAACACTCATTCTCAATACAATAAAATATGCCACACGACTTACAACTCATGAAACTATACAAACAATGATGTTCCATACATTATGTCCTTTATATACAAAAAAATTTATCTTCGACTAAACATCTTCAAATTGTCAATCAAAAGATGGATCCTCTGCATCTCATGTTGCCGCTAAGATTGCATCCCAGGTATGGAATAGGTTATTAATTGGTCAAAATAAGGGAAAGAATCATATTTGGCTGATTCTAGGGTCTAGGGAAACAATGTGACAATGGTGAATTGGACTGGGTCTGGTCCGATTGGCGGTCAGTTGCGGTAGGTCAGTATTCATGAGCTATGTATAAATGGTGCTTGGGACGTCAAGAGGTGCACAATTGGCGAGAAGACCGTAACTAGCATCGTCGGATCCGGGGTGGCCATCCCTGGCGGTCCGGACATGATGATATGGATGGCTGCTCAGAATAGAGTGTTCATGCTTGCATCGACATGTGAGGTGGCGCGTACCAAAATTTTTTGGGGTGTAGTGGGGTTACAGATTTGGAGCCCTTGTATGCCACTTAAATGGTCTATTCTACTATGAAGAATGATCAGGTACAAACTGCCAATAGATGAGGCGGTCAAGGGGTTTGGATTTAACATTGCTTCTAAGTGCTCATGTTGTGTCAGCAGCAAAGAGGAGTCGATCTCGCATTTAATATCTCAAGAGATTGTGGCAAGATAGGTCTGGGATAATTTTGAGAGGGAAATGGGTATTCACGATAAAGGGGAGATCCTGATGTCTAGGCTTTGCATCTGTTGGATTTGGCCTAACCGGCATGTACGATTGATCATTGTAGGGGCGATCATCTAGGTCCTATAGAAGAATAGGAATAAAATGATGTATTGAGTTACTTTATTGGCTCGAAGGCCATTTGGACTTGGGTTCATGCAGAAGATTTATTCAAATATTTGCTTGGTTGAGGTAGAAAGATGTTTCTTCAAGGTGGCGGTTTTGATCATTCTCTCATTTACCTTTACACTTAATGAATAGATGATGAATGTTTAGTTCTTATTCTATGAGTTTTGCTACATGCTGATAAAAAAAATATAAATAGATAAAAGAGAGTAATCTCATTTATGCAACTTGCTGCTATAGAATATGGAATTGTTAAAATATTGATATAGACTTGTGTAATATAGATACATATCACATGGATTATTAAGTTGCTATATAAATGTGGATTTCTACCTGTCATGACCCGCACCCGATATAGGGCACGAGTACGCGGGTACGTCCAGCCTACGCCGCAGCATCGGCGGTAGAATACTGTCTAGGTCACAATGCTATCTAATCAATCTTACATGAATCTCCAACTCCATAAGGAGACACGAATATATCAATATAATATGAAATACTCAACCACAGAACTAAAGCACGATAAGATATCGAAAGAAATAAACCAAACACAACCATAAACTCTAAACAATAACATAATCTGAACTTCAAACAATAACATCAAGGTCTCAATATATGCCGAAAATAAATCTGGTACCAAAATCTGCTAAAAGAAACTATCTAAAATAATTAATGATTCCGGCTAGACCTCCTGGCAATCACACATGAGCTACAAGGTCTAAGGCTACAGCTACTCTCCCTGTGGTCCGTAATATGTCGGACACCAATCCTCTAAGTCGCAGTCTGAAAAATATATCCAATCAGGATTGGAGCAAAGTACAACCCGATAATAGTTCCAATTAATTGATAAGGACTATAAAACAATAAAAAGATGATGCTATATACTGAGAGAAATAATAAAATAGATGCAATGGCAATTGGTAAAGGAAATAGGCAATATAGACAATATGGTATAGTTAGTGCATAAATGAAATGAAAGAGAAAGAACTACAATATCAGATTCAAGGCAAATGATCTATGGAGCTAGATATGGAGATCTACAACTATTCTAAGTGTTTGAAAATACTAGTTTCAATATGTGATCGGCTTGGAAACTTGTACAATAGCTATATGGTCTGGCTAATCACACGTGAGGTGTATGATTAACACTAACAATATTTTATAATTTACAATAGGAATATGATCACATATCTTACTAGAAATTTTTTTCGCCCCCAACTAGTACCGTGGATCCAACCATGACACGTTACGATACACGATCAATGTCCAATAATAATATCATGTACAATGTCTAATATCAATGTCGTGTACAATGTCAATACGATAACCAATGTAACATCGCATGACTAAAGATCTAAGCTATATACTAGTCCGTGTACCACAGTGTCAAGAATCAGAAATAACATTTCTAAGTACTTGAATTATAGAAATTATCAAATAATGGAAACTATTAGAGAATGTACTCGCATGTAGTCCTGAGCAATGAATGTCGAACTATGTCCAAACTGGTGTCACGCAGACCTATATATGGAATATTACATCAATACAAAGTTTTGGAATGAATACAAGCTAAACTACTCCGTTTCTAGGTCATTAGGCCAATTCTAAGTCAAAAAGTCAAACTAGGTCAACTATAGGTCAAACTAGTCAAATTTGGTCAAACTAGCTATTTCTAGGTTGCTTGAGTCTATCTCTAGGTTATTGGGTCCATACAATATGTATCTAGGCTATACTAGCTATATTAGGAAACTAGAATATCATAGTTATCCAATAACACAAGGTACACAATCATACTATATATATATATATATATATATATATATATATATATATATATATATAATACTCACTCTAGTTGAATACCTTGGCTTTGAGCCAACTTGGTATCACTACTTAACTACCCTCTTGGTATACAATACCAATTCCCAAATTATATAATCAATACCTCATTATTACCTTGGTGTATCTCAAGGTATTTCAAGAACCAACATCTAACCACACCAATACCTTGTATACACTAGCTAGTATATAATCATCTACTAATTAGTATCATATACCTTACTTCTAACCTTAGTACTATCTATTGCAAAACATAACTTCTAACTTCTAACTTCACAACTAACTTAACATTACCAAGTGTTAATACTAACTAAAACTCATACATAAAATTTAAACTATCAACTAACATACTATAGCTAACATACCAATGTAAACTAACTGCTAACTAATAAGCTAACATGATAACACCCATAACTTAATATTGCTAACAGTCATCTAATATTAACTACTGAACAACCATGAACTAGCTGACAGTTTAACAGTTAACTAATTAGTATATATTAACTCATTAGCTATTTAACTAGTCACACTAACATCTAACATATAATCAATGAACTAAATTCTCATCCAACATATAACTAACAGACTACTTAACTAAACATACTAATCAATACTTAACTTATCTCAAACTAACCACATAACTATCTAATCTTATCCACTACTTGCTCACAGACCCAACAACTATTATCTAACAATACTAACAGGTATCTATCTAACTAATCAATATAACATCTAACTATACCACCAACTAAATAACTACTAACATATACTATTCTAAGTAATTAAAAGTTGCTAACTTACTAGCTAATTAAATAACTAACATATATCATCTAACTAACTAAGAAATCAACTAACAATAACTAATTACTGCAGTTACAAATATCTAACTAAATACAAATCTAACTAAATACAAATCGAACTATCACCCTCTCTTTAGTACTGATACACCTATGGCTAACCCATACTGGAAATACTCAACTCACCTATACATGCTACTGTGCATCATTGTAATGAAGTGCACTGGGTGTGCTCTGGACGTAAACAGCTCAGACACACCTCACTATTGTTGTGCTATACTGCACAGGGTCTACTCCCCTTGCTGCCAATAGCTCTGGCCTACACTGGCCCTCTAGTTAACCACACTGCACTGCACAAGCAGTGCAGTCACTTTCCAGGCTTGCAGTATCTTCCCAGACCCAAGCTCTAATCCCCTCTGAGCTGTATACATCCTAAAACTCTAACACCAATTCTTCTTGCACTCGACCAACTGATACACCTAATTGCTATCTGAACCCAGAATACCCTTCCATGTTGATACACTGATCCAACACTTCACTGCAATCAGCCTTGTTTCTCTCTTTCCCTTAACTGATCTATACCTGACCTCTTGCAACTGAACACTTTCTCTTTGCTGCACTCTCTGGTGCACTTGGTCCAGCAGTGCACCAATACACAAGTACCAAATAATCACTTAATCCCTCATCTCCAATAACTGACACCAATATTTACCTCACTGCCCAACTTACCCAAAATACATAACCCCTAATGCTAGAACCTATCATATACTGTCTTGGCACCCATACCTGATGCTTCCTCAGTTGGTACCCGAGCATCAGCACAACTGCAGTGTAGTGTTGAACACTGAATTCAACCATGCATAGCTCGACACATGAACTCACAAATACCTCTCCACATGATACATTTCTACTCTAATACATTCACATAGACACAAAATCACTTACACTCACTCACAGTACTACTGATGCTATTGTTCTTGTGTTCTACTAGGCAGCTAATGCTGCTACAAATCCTTGCCCGACCACTCCATCACAACACCACCAATATCACCTGCACTACTAACCCTTCATCCAACACTTGCACACAGGCAATACCCGACTTCACACTTGTGCATCACTGTTGTATGCTACCTGAGCTCATCCCCCTACTGCTCCTCACACTATAACTGATACTAGTCCCCTCACAGTTTACATATATTTCCATCACATTAAATATGATGCACAAGCACATACCCCCATCAACTCATGCTCAACTGAACACTCCCCAAATCGACATCTTGCCACTCAGATCCACTGACACTAATCCTCACATGGACACTCCACACATTGTCCACTACTCATTGTTGTACTGAACTGAAACTCTCTTCCCACTCCAAACTTGTACGATACAAGGTAACCATACTCACTCTCCAACTGATACACATGCACAATACACATGCACTGTCATATATCTCCATTTTCCTCCTCTCTAACATAAACACTCAAGTATCAAACCCAAATGCTCTACTCGATGGTACCAACCCTAATGCATAAAACTAGTGCAAAACTAAAATCACATACCTAATATGCACCATGCCACCCATATATATCAATTAACAAACACCTAGTGTGCACCTATTCATAGTACACACAAATACATATGCATACCCAAATCTAACCGTGCGTATCATGAGATACCATGACACGACACTACGTATCCTATTTAGGACACACCAACCTTCTCAAAATATGCTTTTCCCTCCAAAATCTCCTATGAAATATTTTTACAAACACCTAGTGGTCCAAATTCGGAGTTTTTCCCAAATTAGCACAAAACTCAATGTAACTTTCACAATAGGTCTCCAAAGAACATAGTTCTTCTTCCTATGGGTAGTCCTTAGCCATGGGTAGATTTTTTAGGGGTTTATTTCACCATTAAAAATTGAAATGACAAGAAAAATGGGGTTCTTACCTATTGGGAGGTGGATTTCCAATGTCTTCCACCAAGAACACAATCCTCAAGCCAATGCTTCCCTCTTCAAGTGCTCCTCTAGCAATGCCAAGCTTCTTAGCCTCCTTGGAACGAGAATAAGAGGGATACAATTTGGGAATGGAAAAATTAGGGTTTGCTCTCTAATATTGGGAATAAAATAATAAGAAAAGGGAATGAGGGTTATTCATGAACAAGAGGCTTATATATATTTCCTCTTAGGGTTAGGGTTAGGTTGAGAAATGTTCAAATTGTCACAAGTTCCCCTCTCATTCCTTCATGAATAGGATCTAAATAAACCATAGGGGAATATTCTATTCATGGGTCTAAATAGGTTTATTTAATTAATCTAGTCATGACTAACTATTTAATTGAGTCAATGGGTCAAGTCAACTCTAGTGTGGTCTACTAATGTCAAGTCTAGTTAAAATAGACTACTCAACTAACCAATAATAATATTATTTACCATATATATTTATCATGTACATTATATATATACAATAAATAATAAAATATTTATAATAAATAAAATGATAAAATATTCATATTCTGGAAATGTGGTAGTGACACTACTTTTCTAGCATGATATCATATGGAGTATGGTTTTATTGCTATATTTTAAATATGGAATATAGTATTATGGTGATATATCTTGTGGAGCGTAGTAAGTTATTTCATAAGAATGGAAACATGGAAGGGTTTGGGACCATTAGGATCCTAAGGTAGAATATCTGGACTGGGAAAAATGATGCGAATGATGGCTCGAGGAGTGTGATAATGAAGAAAAGTTGTGATAAATATCTATTTTCACTTTCTGTACCATGCATATGTTTTATCGTTTAATTGTTTATGCATTTACATGGTTATGGAAAATATGTGCACAATATTTTTGGCTCCTCGAATGCCAGGGAACCAGGATCGTGTCGGCCTAGGAGGACCCAGGTATAGCCATGGCTGACTTACTTGCACGGAATATTATGAGACCTTCAGTAGGGCTAATTACCATTTCGTTGCAATATTATCATAAAGAGGATTATTTTTGTGTATCTTGTGTCTATTCACCTTTTATGCTTATTTCTGTTGCAATAACTTTATTTGTGAGATGTTCTATTGATCATATTTGTGCTTGCCTTATCAAGTGCACTTTATGCTTATAAGATATCACGTCCAGTGACGACTTTTGGTTCTACGAAACTTCATGATATTTTGGTATTAGAGCACGACTTTACGTCTTTGGACTCTTAGATGATTCTCTTCAACTCTGAGTTGCTTCTGTGATCTAAGTCTCTAACTATTCTCGATGTTCTACTGAGTATTCCATACAATAAATTTAGATATATTATGATCTCATATGGATATTTTATTTATCAAAGATAAATTTGAAGAGCAACATCAAATGGTTTGAGCATTTTGTGAAGCATAATATTTGGATTGAGGATAAGTTGGATTTTGGATGAGCAACAAGCTATTAGTAGATGTGTTGCAGTAAGTTGTGATATTGTTATTGCATATTAATGGATAAAATTGAGTTAAGATGTTCAAGTGGAATGGCTACAGTTGGATTTCAAGTGATTGTTAAGGGACAAAATAGTGGATGTTATGTTTGTGGCCGATGAAGCTACCGTGGTAAGGATTGTCCGAAAGGGACATTGGCTCAGAGTATGGAGCATGAGTATTTATGTGTAGAGAGTTTGATCGATGAATGGTGTATTGGATAACTATAGTAGTGTTTGCTTGATTAATAATATGGGTATCGATGAGTCTATTAACTATAAATGGGGTAGTGTGAAGTCTCAATTTAGAATTATGCCTGATTGATGCAATTTGAATGTCTTTTGTTAGACTAGTTTGGATGATTGAGAATAATTTTTAGAAGATTATTATATTGGATAAGAATTCAAATGTATGAAATGAATAGATGGTTTGGTTGAAAAATTAATATGGATGTGTATTGAATTATGACTTGGGTAAATCCTCTCGACCAAAATTTAGGTATACTTGACTTAGAGAGAGATTATTGTTAGTTTAGAGTCATTTAGAATTAGAACATGGTATTTTAATTAATTGTACAAAATTCGTATCACTTGGTGCACCTTGTCGTTGCTTCGATATTTGGAGCACTACTCTAGCTTTTGCCTTCAAACAAAGTTTACACCCTTGACTAAGGCGTGCCAGTCTTCCATTTAGACCTTTATGTCACTCATAAATACCCTCTCATGTGCTTCATTTTAATCGCACAACATTCGTCAAACAAAATCTAATTTTAAACCTAAGCTTTGCACCTATGTACGTTCCAATCGAAATTGGAGATACAACCTTGACCTATTTCTTACAACCCAATATATGACGATAATCTATTCCGAGTCTACTACATCCATGATACTTGTGTCACCCCCGATTGAGAACATACGCATTTTCAATTTATTAAAGATCATATATGACATAATTTATATTTATCTTGGGGCAACCGACTCAAACTAGCCCAGAACTAGACCAAACACCAATCCAAACCCACACTCACATCCTCATGGCTCATACAAAATAGCACACACCAAATTTTCCTACTACAACATACCAAACATGGATTCTACCCACATCAAATTTAAATTTCCTTCTTTTGTGCAAATCCTAAAGTATTAGGGACCTCCGTGTAAGTACTTAGCTAGGTGACCACTGTCACGCCCCGATCTCCCGCAGGACTCGGTTGTCCCCGTTAGGCGTAAATTATCGCGCCAGTGCTCCCGCGGGATGACCGTTTCCATCGAGACGTAATGCCACGCGAGCCTGGAGTTGCGCCCGTGCAAGGCAATACCGAAACGGCCGTTGATAACTAGTTCGTAGAGTCGTCATAGCAGAAACATAGAATAAACACAAGTATTGAATCCAAAATAAGCTCTTTAATGATATGAAATAAAGATTACTAGCGGCGCTAGGCCAAGATTACAAGTCGCTCATGCTCTCTCTCTCTCTAAAATAAATATGCCCTTAGGCTTACAACTGAATCAAACACTCTGAATGATGATATTTCCATACATTCTGTCTCGTATATGTGAGCTCCAGGTCCGCACGTCACACTCCAAGACACTAAGTGTGGTCCGGCGCCTCAATGCGTTAAGCAATCTCCGAATCTATATGAGTTCCCCCTGCACCCTGCATGCAATCTGGTTGCGTATCAGTACATTGAATGCACTGGTGGGGAGGTCTTTCACCCACGCCATAAAACAAGCACGTTCATTAGTTATGTACACTGACTATTATGTTGTCTTTCTAGTCTCTGCCTTAGGATCAGTTTCAGGATAATATAATGGAAGTAATATCCGTGTATGCACAAGAGTGTCGTAATAATGAACAACTGAGTTTGTCTTACCATTTTTTACCATTGGGCCTTCCCTGTTATATGCAGCAATATGAATAATGATCTACTGGATAGCGAAGAACATCTATGAAATTCAAGTATTATGTTTGTGTCTCTGCCTCAGACCCATTCTACTCAAACTATGTTATATACCGTGCATCCATTCTAAATATGCAAAGTATCGTACAAATATACTCCTTCACGTTACTACTCTTCTGAATACGGATAACCGCTATGCATGTAAGACTTATCTATATGAAGGTCACTGGCTCTGTTAGCCATATTGGACAAGATCTGGGATGGAATAACTATCTTTCCAGCTCGGTTACTAGCCTTGCTGGGTGTCCTGAACCATCCGACGAGTCGACGACCATCCAGGTCAATAGCAAGTCTTGTTGGATATCATGTACTCGTTCGCTAGTACTTCAACTAGTCCTAACTCTAAGTCTCGTTGCCCCAGTTCTATCGTTTTCTCGAACGATACTCTGAAGTCAGCCACTCCAGTTTAACTCAAGGCATAGGATCATCTGCCTAACCATTAGGTCAGCTCACAAGGTCATAGGTACAGTTCGAGTTTGTGACTCATCGTGCAATCGCGTTGCACGAAGCTCGCCCCAAATACCCTAAGGTCACACCATTGTTCTTTCGCACGGAATATTCTACCCAAGCTCGTTTCACTCAGATTTCTAAATATCGAGCACAGATCATCCTATTACATCAACACGTTCGTTCAACCGAATCCACGATATGTCCATGTCGTATGTCCAACCTAACAATTTGTATAGTCTATCTCCTTAAACACCTGATAGGGTCCATATATCTAATATTTTCTAAGTCTAGACCACCAAGTCATGATTCAATTTCCAACTCTTTGATCTCAATCATAAATTTCAAGTCGTATAACATAATTCACGTATCCGTTCACTAAACCATCGAGCATCTTGCTTCATGTTCTAGACTAACTCATCCCCAAAATACCTTTGATTCACTTGTATCCTGAAACTCATCTTATCGTGTTGAACCACAAGTCAAAATGATCCTTCAACTGTCACGTTCTGGTCTTCCGTATGTTCAATCATCCTCGTCGGACGTAAGATCACCACGCCAACGCTTCCGTAGGATAATTGTCCAAATCCGGACGTGACACATGTGCGAGTAAGGAGTTGCACTCGCACAAGACAAGAAGGTCAAACGTTATGGTTATCATCAAACGAACAGACATATTATCATCACACTTCGTTTTATCCCAAGTTGTACATTGATCCATCAAGTCATGTTCATCTAATAACCGTTCTTGTCGTAATAATAATTCATCTAGCCAAATCGTCCAACTTTTATGTTACAGTTTGATCGTTTTTTATTCTACTTCTAGTATTCCTCAAACAACTAAATTTCAAATTCCAAGCCAAAGTCTATTCACTTTCGATACATTCTATTTTATCGAATTCGTTTATAACATCTTCGAACATGTTTCTGCGAGTTCGATCATCCCCGCCGGACGTAAAATCACCAGGCCAGCGCTCCCGCGGGATAATCAATCTCATCTTGGCTGATATCGAGTGTTACCTTTCGAACTCGATTCAAGATTGTCCATTCAAATTCAAGATCAAGTCCATAATCGCCTATCTCAATCTTTGAACCATAATTTCGTTAACTTACATCAATCAATGCTATCTTCCAGCTATCGATATTATAAAAGGTCTCCCAAATTTGAAACCATGGCATTCATACTCATGCTAAAAAATTCTATCGAGCGATATCCTACTTAATCCATATTTTCGACGCACGCTATCATTCGTTCGTGCAATTATTCTAATTGTACTAACTCTGCTCGCATCCCCGATTATTCTATCTCAACACAAGTTCCAATTCATTTGATTTAATTCAAAATTGCTCGTACGATCACTAAGTTTTCTCCGACCATGACAATTCCAAGTACTCTGAATTTCTATCTGATGTAAGCATTATCCCTTGTTCAACATATTCTAACTCGTTCGAATCAAATCTTGCATTCTTCCTTCGAGTTCACTTACTTGCTAGGCATTGTTAATTTATACTAAGGCTTTACACAATCTCGTCACTTGTTGCTAGACTCGTTTAATACTCCAATATCCATAATTTATTTGAATATTTCTAAGACGACCAATACACCACTCAGGGTTCGAGCTATACTTTATGAATCTTTATAACTTATTATATCCATAATTCGTATATTCGAACCTGGGACTATCGTATACACCACTCAGGAATCGAGTCATTCTATTAACTCCTGAATTGCGTTCGCATCCTTCACTCGTATATCCAATTCGTTCCTTAGAACTCCAGCACGATTCCTATTCGCTACCTTGACGATCTTAGTCTCGTATGTACCTCTATTGATAGTCCTCTATACTAAACTATGTTTTGAATCATAATTTATCGCTACGAATAACCATCCAAACTATATCTCAAAATCCAAACACGATTTCTATTATTCGCCTTAGCGGTACTCCGATAACGTCTCTATCGATTTCCATTCTAAGTCTAATTTTTATTCTTATCCAAACGATACCCAAATCTTGCTTGCAACTCACTAGCACCAAGGGTCTTGGCGCATGATACTCAACACAACTTAGCCAAAAGGTTGTGTGCATAGTCATCTGTCCTGAACGATATTCTATCTCGCATATTAATCCGCTTGATGTTCACGTATAGGTATTCGGGTTCACATATAACTTGCAGATTCTAACATGAGTCTATTCCTACGAAGTCTAACACAGGTTGGCACAAAGGCCCTCGCATCATAATTTTGTTCAAGCAATCATATCATTCACATGCACTTTTTGAAAATATTTAGACTCATTGTATTGAACATTCATCGAAACATAGAGAGTGAGCGTCTATCCCTTTTTTAATACACAAGTTTAAAACTGAGAGAATTAATATAAATTCCAAGGACGTAAAGCCGTACACTGATACCAAAATATCATACCCCGATCTTCCGCAGGACTCGATCGTCCCCTCTAGGCGCAAATTACCGTGCCAGCACTCATGCGGGACGATCGTTTCCATCGAAATGTGATGCCAAGCGAGCCTGGAGTTATGCCCACGCAAGATAAATACCGAAACGATCGTTGATAACTAGTTCGCAGAGTCGTCATAGCGGAAACATAGAATAAACACAAGTATTGAATCCAAAACAAGCTTTTTATTGATATGAAGTAAAGATTACAAGCGGCGCTAGACCGAGATTACAAGTCGCTCATGCTCTCTTTTTCTAAAATGAATATGCCCTTAGGATTACAACTGAATCAAACACTCTGAATGATGATGTTCCCATACATTATGTCTCGTATATGTGAGCTCCAGGTCCGTGCGCCTCGCTCCAAGATGTCAAGTGCGGTCTGGCGCCTCAATACGTTAAGCGATCTCCGAATCTGTACGAGTTTCTTCTGCACCCTGCATACAATCTGGTTGGGTATCAGTACATTAAATTCACTGGTGGGGAGGTCTCTCGTCCACGCCACAAAACAAGCACGTTCATTAGTTATGTGCACCGACTATTATCTTGTATTTCTAGTCTTTACCTTAGGATCAGTTTGAGGGCAATATAATGAAAGTAATATCCATGTATGCACAAGAGTGTCGTAATAATGAACAACTGAGTTCGTCTTACCATTTCTTACCATTCGGCCTTCTCTGTCATATGCAGCAATATGAATAATGATCTACTGGATAGCAAAGAACATCTATGAAATCCAAGTGTTATGTTTGTGTCTCTGCCTCAGACCCATTCTACTCGAACTATGTTATATACCGTGCGTCCATTCTAAATATGCAAAGTGTTATACAAATATACTCCTTCACGTTACTACTCTTCTGAATACGGATAGCCGCTATGCATGCATGACTTATCTATATAAAGGTTAGTGGCTCTGTTAGCTATATTGGACAAGATATGGGATGGAACGACTGTCTTCTCAGCTCGGTTGCTGGCCTTGCTGGGCGTCCCGAACCATCCGACGAGTCGACGACCATCCAGGTCGGTAGCAAGTCGTGCTGGATGTCCCGTACTCGTCCGCTCCCACTTCTAGTCCTAGCCGAGAACAACTCGGTTCAATCTTGCCGAGGACTACACTCGGATCTTTCTTCTTTGTACAGCTCCCTGATTTAAGACTGCCTCGGTGATCTGGATATCCCGAGTACTTTTTTTTCTTTCCTTCTCCTGACACAGAATGACTACTTGATAGTCTTTCTCGTTTATGTATGCAACATGATTATACTCTATCCCATGTCATATTTCGTACGGTACGGTGCCTCAGTATGAACTTAAACTACTTTTGTGGCATATATAAGAAGCTTCTGTATTTCAACTCAATAGTCCGATTGCATAAATAACAAGTAATGTCACGACCCAATTTCGTAGAATCAAATGAGGCGTCCCCCGAATCGTGACCACCGTGCGGGCCTGGAGTTGCGCCCGCACAAGGCTTTAATGATTTGCATAGCAAGCACATATTCAGAGTACGCAGATAAATTGAAACACAGATTTGAAATGGAAAAGTTCTCTTTATTGATAATGAACATCTATTACAAACTCTTGAACGAGTTAGCTAATATGCCGAACGGCTTATAAAAGAGATGACTCAAAATGAGATAGCAGTCCTGTATATTACATCCCTTTATAACTCAAAATGATAAAGACCTCCAGGCTGGAGGACGGCTTTGCCACGGAGCTGCATTTGTGTATGAAGAGTTGCAGCTTCGGACTTCAAAAGGCTTCAAGGGGCGCGGTGAAGGTGCGCCAACAGTTGGACTGGATCGGGTAGACGACTTCGGCTCCTCGCTCGGTTCGCCTTGGTGCGGAGAACCTGTTTCAACGAGGGTCAGCATATCGAAACATGCTGGTGAAGGCGAGCTAGCCTGACTATACCAATCAACACATTGTTTAGTGAAGCATGCATATTTTTGTGGGTTTCTATCTTGCCTTAGTTCATTTACAAGTAAACAGCATATAGAATTTACTGAAATGAACGTGCCACCGTTTGGTGGATTTTACCTGACCGTCTGAATTACCTGCACAATACTTACCCTGCCTTCCCTGCCACGTAGACACAAGTTAGTATGCAACAGGTTTAAATATACACGATGATCACTGGCGTGGTGCCATAACGGACATAGTCAAGGACAGGGATAGCATGCAACGAAAATACGACAAGCACACGATGCGTTGCAAGCTATCCCCTCCAGCACACGATGACTACACACGAGTTCCGCCCGGACCGGAACGGTGCCAGTGCCCCAGCGACCGTCCGCAGAACTTACCCTTGTGCACAAGTTGTCCATGATCGAACAATACGTTACTTAAACAATCAGTTACGCCTTCGAGGCAACACGAGCACACGACATATCCATAATTGTCAAGCATTCATGCACTTCAGGCAACACGAGTATGAAATATGTATTTGCACAAGACAAGCAACAGTTTATGATTATTTCCAAGCGAACAAGCATGCAGTTAAGTATCCGTTCGTGCGGTTTATTGACAAGCATAACATACCAAGTCTACTCTCTTTTATCTTGGTTTCTTTTATTATTACTTGGTATCGTTTGATCGGGGCAAAGAAGAGTGCGGATTGATTAGCTGTGAAGCTTGGAAGCAGGACTAGCTAATCGGGTTGGTAGCCACTCACTTAGATTTTGGAAAGAAGAAGGAAAGAGACGCTTCACGACTCCGCTCGCAAGCCGCCTACTGCTCGTTCACCTGCACACGAACAGCTCGATTAATACTTCTTCCTCTCTTTCCAATCTCGGAATAGAAGTGCAAGTCAATGAACGAAAACAATAAAAACCATCGAAACCGTTCAAGAAAACAAGCAAGTCCCAAAACTAACTCAAAGCACGAAAGCAACAAGCGACATCAAAAACCGAGGCAATAAAAGATAGCAGCGGAGAGGTCCCTCCTGACTCTGCCGCTAAGCCGATCCTTGGAGCGCAGTCCACTGAATATGGGAATCGATTCCGAAGAAACAAATCCATAACGAGGACGAGTTCTTAATTCAATCTATCCCGATCGAACGATACCGTCTTGTGTTTCTTTGCCGCGATCTCCGCACCGGGAGAACGGGGCGCTACAAGTAAGATCTTCATGTTCTATACAATGATAAGGCAGGGTTATCCCCTTAGCTATGTAACACCCCGTTCCGTTCAAGCGGACTGCCGATTCAAACGGCAAAAGTGCAATATCCCGACCCGCTTTGCTCAGGCGAGAATACTCGTTTGAGGCAAAGGATATCCAGACTTGTCCCTACAGGAACCGGCTTAAGCTTTCAGAAGCTCGCTTGACGTATCGCTCTACCGAGGCGAATCATCGCTAAGGTGGGTGGCTACGGTGAACTTGTCTTTGCTTAGCTAGCATACATAAAATTTGGAATGATACATGCTAGTCGCTAGGTGAATCACCCCCTGCATGCTAATATGAATCCAACGCACCTAGCTAGAGAATAATCCCAACTCATATTGCTTATGCTAGAACATAAAAATGAAATATTGTTTATATATATGTTCAGACCCTCGCATGCTACCCTAGAACGTGTTGCTCGGGAAGTCCCCTAACGGTTTTATCTTTCGGCTTACCTTCGGGCCCGAGCTAACGTGAATACTTGTGTTTATATAAATGCATGCTTGTCTGCTTGTATGCTGCCTTGTTTTCTTCCAAACCCCGGAAGACTACTAAGTAGTCATTCCGTGCATGATTGAACCTGCAAGTATTCGGGACCGTTAGGTCACCAGGTAGCCCCGAGCCAGGGGAATGCATCAAGGCATGTCATTCACTGAATAAAGAATCAAGATTCAAGTATATCGTGTATTCGTGTACTCGTGTTCCAGTGCACTCATTTTCTCATGTTCTTGTGCACTCATGTTCTCGTGTATCTCATGATAATTGAAAGACCCAAAAATTGCATGTCGCAGACAACTCAAAAATGAGGTACAGTTCCACGGACGGTCACCGGGGCACTGGGGCCGATCCGATCCGGATGGAACTTCACGTATGGTCCCTCATGTACAGGCGAGTGGTTTGTAGTGCCTCTTGTACTTTCGTTGCATTCCACTTGGCCTGGGACCACTTCATGTGCAATCCATCGTGTACGGGCGAGATGGTTCGTAGCGCATCGTATGCTCTCGTTGTGTTCCATTCTCGTCTAGGATTAGTCCATTATGGCTATGCCAGCGACTCATGTTCATATAGATAAGTCATCCTCGTTTAGCGGCTATCCGCGTGAGAGTCATTGCATCGCATCAAAGAATAACTAAGCACTCCAAATATTTCTCGTTCAATGACTCTCGTATTTGCATATGCTATTACTTGGATTTTTATTATGAATGCTCCTGAATGTTTATACTTGCTCGTGCTTGAATTAACAATGTTTGCCTTGGACAGGGAAGGTAAATGGTAAGCGGGTAAGTCTCGCCGTGTTTCCTCTCATGTCGCACGGTGCACTGCCACACGAGTTAGGCTATTCAATATTTGCATGAAACTGATCCTAAGGCAACTAGAAAGACAACTTAATAGTTGGTGCACAGAACCTATATTACGTGTTTGGATTTGTCGAGTGGGCGAGTAGCCTCCCCACTAGTGCATTCAATGTACTGATAATCCACCAGGTTGTATGCAAGGTGCGGGAGAACCTCGTTTGGTACGGATGTCTCCTTCGTGCGTGCTAAGGCGTGGAGATCACTCCGAAGCAGCGGTACATCCGGAACTGAAGCACATATACAAGACATAATGTTGGAACTTGCCCGAACATTCGCCTGTACAATCATTCCATAATTGTAGCCACTTGGCACACTTTTACTGTTTCAGAGAGAGAGGCTTGAGCGACTTGTAATCTCGGCTAAGTGCCGCCTGTAACACATATTTATATCAATAAAGATCTTGCTTTACTTCAACTTGTGTTATTCAAAGCTTCCGCTATATTGTCGACTCAGTGAACCTGTTACCAAATCGCCTATGCGTTCATGACTCCGCTGTACTCGGACAATCTATGCGACTCTGTGGCTTAGAACTCTTACCGCCAGCCAATAAACCACGGTCTTGTACGGGCATGGCTCACGCTCGTACGGCATCACGCCCAGATGGGTCAAAGCGATCGTTCCGCGGGAGCACTGGCGCGGTGATTCTCGCCTAGTGGGAACGGCCGATTTGCTTGCGGAAGATCGGGGCGTGACAAGCTATGTGCGTTCATCTCTTTTTATTAGCATGCAAATATTATCGCTGGAAACTAGCATGTATTATTCCTTTTCTTAAGTGTGCAGCTAAGTAGGGACAGGTTCACCGGGGCCATCCACTTTAGCGATAAATCGTATCGGTTGAGCGAGACTCCGTGCCCACCTCTAAAAGTCTAAGTCTGAACTCCATTTGAAGATTCAAGTTCGGAATGCCTTTTCATCGAACTAGTCTTCTCGCTAAACAAGGCAAGTCGGTTCGCTACACTTGTGTCGTTTGAATCGGCCATACGGGTTGAGCGGAGTGGGTCATTACATCCACCTCCTATTTGTTGGGACAAAAGAAAAAATATATTTTTGAAATATTTGACTGGTCATACACTTCTCTATATCCCCCTTTGTTTGTATGGAACTATTCAATATAAACCTACAATTCATCCCAACCCTCCATTCAAGCTCAAACACATCATAACCACTAATTCTCTCTGTCATGCCCCAGTACCAAAATACGAAGACAGATATGGTCATCTCTCCTGTACAAGGTATAGAACGTTGTACGGCGATCACGGCTATAATTAGACAAGAGAGTGCATACTACAAGCATAATTTCATATGCGAACAACTCTATATCTGATTTTGACCATGATATTGATTGAATCTCGAAAAACTCAAATCATGAAAGTTTTCGGGTTATGTCTTAGATTTTTGGATCATTTTGAATCACCCCATTTTGAGTTCGGATGATAGAGTTATTCCCATTTTGTTGAAAGGTTTCGAATTATCCAGAATATGCAAGCATTATTTATGCACGCACATGACCCTATGCGCTTGTTTTGCTATTTTACTTAATTTTGGAGTTTTTATTGGATTTTATGATTTAATGTAATGATCTTAATGATTGCAAGTATAATGGACTAAGTGTTACTATGTGCTAGACCTGACCATGTACCAGACCTGACTATATGCTGAACTAGACTATGCGATGAATAACTAAACCGACCATGCGCATGACCCGATCTAAGTGTTGCAATGTGATAAAAGCTCATGTGATTGACTCGACTACCTGTATTCGTGCTAATACACCTCATATGTGCTATGTGTTATATGTCTCATTGTGCACCGAGGTGCCACGTAATCTATGTGACATGTGATATTATATGATTACCCTAGCACGGACATTGCAGTTGGTCAATGACTTTAGCATGGTCAGGATGATTGTGAATTTATTTCGTTACGCTAGGGTGAATCTAGGTTGGGCCGACGGGCAACAATGTGGATTCGTATCTAGTGTACACCTACTGAGGTACGACATATAGGAGGAATAATCATGTGACCATGCCATGAGATTTCAGTTAACCGTACGGTTAACTAGGCAACTAAAATAGGTAGAGCATTGGGAGAGAATGGTATCTCAAGATCGTGCATGATGGCCACCCTCAATTTCTCGTTAGGGAGTGTAAGGCTGGCCACCACGGATAATGTTTATCATCTACATCAGTGGAAGTACAATATCTAATTTCTATGTGCTATGTGTTATATGATATGTTAGCACGATAGCCTTGCGAGGGACCGCTGCATATTCTACGTGCTATGTGTTATCATTTTTTTGGCTTGCCCTGCTAGTATATGGCTCGATCTGAGGATTTCTATTATAGGCATTATAATTATGGGATAACCCAGACTCCACCTAGAAAGCCGTAGAATGGAATGGCCGATCCTGTAACCGATCTTGATTGTGATCTATACCTTCTATTGAATAGTCTTGGGACATGGAATATCATGGTGTGGTGGTATAAACCTTGTTCTTGTTTGGTTGTGGGGTTAGATTATTGTGCTACGATAGGCTGTGGACCGAAACTACGATACAGAATTCTATAGTGACCCGAATCAAAGGATGTAAGCCATCTCGGGGTGGTATGACACATCTTGTCTATGTTTGGTATATGAGTGTGGTATTGTCTCGACGATAGTAAATATGCCTATGGTTCTTGGCTCATGCAATATATATTTATAGTTTGGGTTTTTGTTTCTTCATTCGTGCTTTCTTGTGGTACTTTTTATTTGGGGTCTAATCCCACTGGTTTTGCATGGCCAAGTTTAGAGCCCGCACCCAAGGATCCAGCTTACTTTTTCCTAAACAATGGTTCACACCAGACGGAGCACCACTGAGGGACACGAGTGAGTTTCTCCTTCTGTTACCACCTAATTTTGGGAGAGACGTATTTTTGTCATTTTATATTGATTAATATTATAATAATATATATAGTTAATATAACATTAGAGTTGGTTCATTTGTAGTATTGTTATTGGTTAGTGTGCTAGCTAACTAGAATGTACTAGATGCTAGTTAAGTTAGTTAGTGACACTATGTTGGTTCATGACTTAGTTGGCTAGAATTAAATTAGTTTGTGCCTTAGAGAGAATATTCCCTATTACTTGTAGAGATTTCTTCTTAATTAATTAGATTTCATTCATGACAACTATTAAACCTAATTAGGGAATGGAGAGGGCAAACTTGACATTGTAGCATGACCCAAACTCTACTATAAGATACAGTTCTAATTAGGGTTCATCCATTCAATTCATTTCATTTCATTCATTAGCCTCCATATTCCCCAAAGAGACTTCTTCCCCAATCCACTCCAAACCCCTACCAAATTCACTCAAACCAATTTCAACCCCTCTTATTTTCATCACCATGGAGGTCTAGGAGCTTAGCGATTGCAAGAGGCTACTGGAGGAGGAGATTCCTAGGAGCTTGTGTCCATTTTATCCCTTGTGTCCACTTGGAAGAGTTTCATTGGGAATCCATCTCCTAATAGGTATAAATCCATATTCCTATCAATTTTATTGTTAATTTTTCATAATAAACCTCTAGGAATCCACCCATGGTCATGGCCAACCCATTAGGCCAAGAACTAGGTGATATTGACCCCTAATCTAGGAGATCTAGGTAATTTTATGTCTATTCTGGTGGTATTCCAAATTTGGGATACCAAGTGTTTGTCAAGTGTTCTATTGTGTCTATTGATGTTAAATTTGGTTTAGGAGTGTGCACGTGTGTCCATAATTGGATACGGAGAGCTCGTGTCGCGATATGCCATGATAGGTATCGGTAGTTGGGTCATTTTGGGAGTTTTGGTTGTATTAGAGTTTTTTTTATTAATTATATTATATTTAGTTAGTATAATCATTTAGATATGTCACGGCCCGCACCCGGTGTAGGAATGCAAGTCGGGAACAACGTCCAGCCTACGCCGCAACATCGACGGTAGAACGTTGTCTTGGTCAACTATACTATCTAATTATCTCACAATAATGCATAAACCTCCAATAATATCTCAACTCTAAGAAGAGTGTAATCAACTTAGTTCAACACAATACTCAATCACATTTCTATGGCACGAGCAGATATCACAGAAGTCTAACATAACTATGTAGTTAAAAATATAACAACAACAAATAGAAATAATATCCAAATCTCAAATATATGCCAGAAATAAATCCGGTACCAAAATGCTAAAGAGAACTAACTATACTAACTAGTGAATCCGGCTAAATCTTCCGGCAGTCACTCCAGAACTAGTGGGTCCAAGTCTGCACCATCTATAGGCTGAGGTCCATAGTATGTCGGACACTAATCTCCCGGATCCTCTAAAAAATGTTTTCCAGTCCGGAATGGAGCAAAGTACAACCCAATAGCAGTTCCAATTAATTGATAAAAACTATAAAGCAGTACAATAGAAGATGCTATCTACGATGAGAATATAACTGATGATCAAGAACAATGAAAGAATAGGCAATACTAGCAATATAAATATAAATCAATGCGTACAAGAAATGAACTATAATGTCAGAATAGAACAAGATAATCAATGAACTGAATAATAAAATTTATAATAACTAAGTGTTTTGAGATACTAACTAAATATATGATCGGCCTGGGAGATTCAATGATTACACTAAGGAGCTAACTCAACCATACGTGAATTGCATGGTTAGTTAGTAGCCAATGATTACACTACTAGCCGATAGTTTCTTGATCACATATTTAATTGGTATTTTTCTGCCCCGACTGATATGATGGATCGAATCATGACACGTTACTAGCTAATTTATCCAATGTTTAATCTATAATATTCAATGTTATCCAATACCAACAAGGAGAGTATCTGATACAATCTCCATAATCAAGGTAACATCCCATGACTGACGATCCAATAACAATATCAATCCGTGTACCATCGTGTTAAGAATCATAAGTAACATTTCTAAATACTTGAATTATAGTGGTAATCAAATAATAGAAACTATCAGAGAATGTACTCGCCTACGGTCCATAGCAATGATGCAAAACGGTGTCCGAACTAGTGTCACAGACCTATATATGGAATATTGCATTAATACAAGGTTTTGGGAATGAGAAAAATTAAACTAGTCAACTTCTAGGTCGTAAAGCCATTTCTAAGTCAAAATAGTCAAACTAGGTCAACTCTATGCCAAACTAGTCAAACTTGGTCAAACTAGCTATTTCTAGGTTGTGTGAGTCTATCTCAATAATACTGGGTTCATGCACTATGAATATAGACCAAACAAGCTAGATCTAAGATACTAAGAAAATAATAGGATACCGTATCCTAAGATACGCAAGTTTTTAATACAAAAATAGTAATTTATATATATACACAAGGCAATACATATAGTACTTTAGTTAACTAATGCAAATAGGATACCATAGCTTTGAACCAAAGCGTATCACACAACCTATACAACCCTCCCGATACTCAAACTCAATACCTTGAGCTCCCTCAATACCTTGAGTACCAACCCGATACCTTGACATTTACCTTGGTATCTCAAGGTAATGTGCTCTTAGTATATGTTATCTACCCAATCTCTAAACTATAGGCTAATATGTATTTATCTAATACAAACTACTAGCTATATACTAATATGCATTAATTAATACCAATTACTATGTTATACTAACTACCCAAGCAACTAATACATACATACATACATACATACATACATACATACATACATACATACATGTATATAACTAGGGATACATAAGTATGAATATATATCTAACTACTACTTATCAACAAGGATATATATATATATATATATATATATATATATATATATATATATATATATATATATATATATATATATATATAGCTAATTAACTAGATAACTAACTAAACTATTAATTAAACTAACTATCTAACTACTAATAACAATAGGTAACTACATAAATATATACAATAGGTAACTAGCTAACAATCACTAACTATTGTGTGCCTTGTTACTACCGCTGCACGCGCTGTTGCATGCTGCAGCCACTGTGCTGCTGCTGCTGCAGACCACTGGCTGCCTCGCTGCAGCCACGGCGCTGCTGCGCTGAGACTGCTGTTGTTGCTGCAGACCGCTGCTGCTGCAGCCGTGACGCTGCCTCGCTGCAACCGCGACGCTGCCTCGCTGCAGCCGCGGCGCTGCTGCACTGGGACTGCAACTGTTGCTGCAGACCGCTGTTGCTGCCTCTGCGGCACTGTCTCGCTACAGCTGCGATGCTGCCTCGCTGCAGCCACGGCACTGCTGCGCTGGGACTGCTGCTGTCTCCACACATACACACATAAACACATACACACAACCGTAGAGATACCTTCATAGATATATAACCATACATATATAGATATATCCATATACCTATACACATGGATACAAATATATATACTTATAGACATATCAATATATATATACATAAACATATGTAACATACAAAAATACATATAACTATATATATATATATATATATATATATATATATATATATATATATATATATATATATATGACACTCTCACTCACACACACATAACATATATAAAGGCATAACTATACATACACCTATAAGTATACAACTATATATATATATATATATATATATATATATATATATATATATATATAGTTATGCCTTTATATATGTTATGTGTGTGTGAGTGAGAGTGTCATATATATATATATATATATATATATATATATATATATATATATATATATATATACACACACATATGTACATAGATATGTAAACATACACATAGCTATACATATATCAATATACACTTCATATATACATATTTATATATATATAAACATACACATATAGATATAGATATATACTCTCTTATACATATACACATATATACAACCATACACATATACACTTAAATATCATATATACATATATAACACATAGCTATATTATACATACCTATATAAACACATATTCATATATCACTACTTATGTACATACATATAAATCATACTTCACATATATATATATAGAACTATGCATACATATTTACATATAGATGCACATAGATATCAATATACATATATAAACACATAGCTATATATACATAACTATATGATATAATATAAATACATACACTATACATACATATATCATATCTAATATATCATATTAATAGTTATACACAAGTCAATTGATTTGTAAAGCAATGAAACAAACATGTGGAGTGCATCGCACCCGTATCACACTAGATCTATGATACGCTTGCGACATGAGTCAACCACACAACCAAACGTACCCTGAAGGACACGAGCAAGTCTAATATATTATTTATAAATAATACGAAGAGTCAAACACATAACTACGTGTCCATGTCAAAATATGACATGCACAAAGCGCTGCTGCACTGGGACTGCAACTGTTGCTGCAGACCGCTGTTGCTGCCTCTGCGGCACTACCTCGCTACAGCTGCGATGCTGCCTCGCTGCAGCCACGGCACTGCTGCGCTGGGACTGCTACTGTCTCCACACATACACACATAAAGACATACACACAACCGTAGAGATACCTACATAGATATATAACCATACATATATAGATATATCCATATACCTATACACATGGATACAAATATATATACTTATAGACATATCAATATATATATACATAAACATATGTAACATACAAAAATACATATAACTATATATATATATATATATATATATATATATATATATATATATATATATATATATATATATATATATATATATATATGACACTCTCACTCACACACACATAACATATATAAAGGCATAACTATACATACACCTATAAGTATATATATATATATATATATATATATATATATATATATATATATATATATATATATATATACACACACATATGCACATACATATGTAAACATACACATAGCTATACATATATCAATATACACTTCATATATACATATTTATATATATATAAACATACACATATAGATATAGATATATACTCTCTTATACATATACACATATATACAACCATACACATATACACTTAAATATCATATATACATATATAACACATAGCTATATTATACATACCTATATAAACACATATTCATATATCACTACTTATGTACATACATATAAATCATACTTCACATATATATATAGAACTATGCATACATATTTACATATAGATGCACATAGATATCAATATACATATATAAACACATAGCTATATATACATAACTATATGATATAATATAAATACATACACTATACATACATATATTATATCTAATATATCATATTAATAGTTATACACAAGTCAATTGATTTGTAAAGAAATGAAGCAAACACGTGGGGTGCATCGCACCCGTATCACACTAGATCTATGATACGCTTGCGACATGAGTCAACCACACAACCAAACATACCCTGAAGGACACGAGCAAGTCTAATATATTATTTATAAACAATACGAAGAGTCAAACACATAACTACGTGTCCATGTCAAAATATGACATGCACAAAGTCCCGTATCGGAGGGAAAATCTCCAAATCAACACGTATCACCAAATTGTTGGGATACGAGCTACACGTACCCAATTGTGGTAACGACACTAGCCCAAACACTTAAACACATGCCAAGTTGATCTATAGGACCAATTGACAAACACAACAAGTGTCAATCTCGGAATTTCTCCAAAATTGACACAAAAAGTACCATAACTTTCTCAATAGGTCTCCTATGAACTCAATTCCAGATCCTATGGGTAGTCTATGCATATAGGTTGATTTCTCATGGTGAATTCTCTGATTTAAAACCTAAATTAAGGAAAAAATTTGAATTATACCTATTGGGAGATGGATTTCTAATGAAACCTCCAAAAATGGTGAAATGAGCCTTCAACTTGTAGATCATTGCTCCTCTTTATAGATCCTTGCTTTCTCCTTTTAGATCCTTGATCTACTAGTCTCTTGTGATTTGGGAAGGAATTGGAGAGAAATTTGGTAGAGATTTGATAGAATTTGGTTGAAAAAAATTCTAGATCTAGATTTAGAATAAAAAATAAAGAGAGAAAAAGTTTTCATCCCCTTTATATAGGCCTCGCTTGCCCCCTATCTCAAGCTACTATGTAAAGTCTAAAATACCCCTTGAGGCCTCTCATGAAAAAATTAATTAAAGAGGGAAGGTTCTAGTCTAATGGGTTTTAACTTAATTAATTTATCCTCCTAATGAATGGGCTTACTATTGGGCTCAATTCTAACTAGAATTAAATATTGGGTCCATGGATCTATTATAACTAGTTAGGTCCCTACACAAGTCCAAAATAAATCTAACAATAAATAAGTAATATAATAATTAAATATTTAACATTCACAATATTTAATTAATTATGAAATAACCAAAATACCCTTTCCTAGAAAATATGGTAGTGACAAGTCTACCCTCCTTAAAATAATTTAGTCCTCAAAATTTAAGGGTGATCGTACTCCTTCTAGACCAAACCCCCAGCAGTCATAGTCTAATAAGGTCTTATCTAAAATCACACAAAGAACAACATGCATGGCCATGGTCTCCGCTTGTCTTATTATTGTTGTCTCTGTCAGGGTATTCTATTAGCTACTAACTATATAACACAAGCATCCAAAAATTACTAAGAAACAGTTAATCAAAATAGATGGAAGAAACAAAAAGAAAGAACAGAACTCGCTAACCCATCACCTGTAGTATCGGTCTCTTCGACCGTCATCACAAATGCTCCGCCCTGCCGATGTAGCTTCCTCTGCGGGTGATGAGCAATCTGCGGTGCTACAGGTGGCCTAACTCCACCTCTCTGCCCTCGGTCTGCACCTGGCCTAGACGTTGAAGTATTTAGAGACAATCCTTCACCATATGCTCCGTTGATCCACAATGTAAGTATGATCCAAGTCTCTTCCGGCATATCTCCCAAGTGTGCCCAATCTTCTTACAATAGAAGCATTGAGGAGCCTGTTGCACCTGTCTTTGAGGCTGTTGGGGTATCTGTTGTACTGGAGCTTGTACTGGAGCAACAATTGGTTCTTGTATCTGATATTGCTGTTGATAAGCTCCGAATTATACTGGAAACTGTTGTTGCTGAACTGCGACCTCTTCGCCGGTCCCGCACTGCTACTAGCACCCCCAAACATATCACGGTCCCTATTCGGCTTCAAGTTCCACTCCCGCTCGACCTTGCGTGCCTCTGAAAGTATCTCAAAATATGTCTCATAAAAAGACGGAATGAGAATCTTCACTTCCCAATTCAGACCCTCGCAGAAACGGATAGCCCGAACTTCTGGCTCCTTCACCAAGTACTCCGTAAATTGGCTCAGCCTCCCGAACTCTGCGGCGTACTCCTCTATGGACATGCTCCTTTGTGTAAGGCTCTCAAACTGCCTTCCTAATTCTAATCTGTCCGTCTGAGCAAAGAACTTCTTCTTAAAGAGATCCTTAAACACCTCCCAAGACTTCCCATCATCAGTAAGAATTGGCTCATTCCTGAACCAAGTACGGGCAACGTCGAACAGTTGAAGTCCTACCGCCTCAACCTTCAGATCCTTCGCAAGATGGGACACCTTCATGAGACGCTCGATATCTTTAAGCCACTTGTCAGCATAGACTATACCCTCTGTCCCCTTGAAAACTCGAGGCTCAAGCTTCTTGAAATTTTAAAAATTGCCTGGCTCGAGCTGAACATCTTGTGGCTGTGGAGAAGCCTCTCTCTGAACTGCTGCAATAGCTACCTGATGGGCATTTTCCATAATCTGCGACTGCCTGTGTTGGGCCTCTATCTTTGCCCTCTGTAACTCCATCATCTCTCTAACCAGTGCAACCATCGGTACGACATCTCCTAAAAATGGAGGTGGTGGAAGTCCCTCCGAAGCAACTGGGGTAGTCCTCGGAACAGGTGGAGGAGAACCCTCGAAGGCAGCTGAGACTCCTACGTGAATTGATGTCATAGGAGGTACAAACCCTACTACCTGAGTGGAAGATTGAGAGGTGGCAGACCTCGCAGAAACTGCTCCCGATCGATGAGATATAGTCTTCGACGGCATCCAGAAGAAAGATCGAAATAAAAGAGATCAATTCGACACGGGATAAGATATCATCAAGGAAGGACAACAATATTTAAAGTATTCAGAAGAAATCAAAAGTAGCAATTTTAAATCAGATTAAAATTCCTAGTTATGATTGAGTATCCCTCTCTCATCCTAGTGTCCTATGTCCTATATCCTATCGCAGGCTCGCAGTAGTACAACTAAGTCGTCGCACTAACATGACATCGCATAACTTGTGAAGCCTGACCTACATGGACCATCACTAAAAATGTGTCACGACCCGCACCCGGTGTAGGGATGCAAGTCGGGAACAACGCCCAGCCTATGCCACAGCATCGACGGTAGAACGCTGTCTTGGTCAACTATACTATCTAATTATCTCACAATAATGCATAAACTTCCAATAATATCTCAACTCTAAAAAGAGTGTAATCAACTTAGTTCAACACAATACTCAATCACATTTCTATGGCACGAGAAGATATCACATAAGTCTAACATAACTATGCAGTTAAAAATGTAACAACAACAAATAGAAATAATATCCAAATCTCAAATATATGCCGAAAAAAATCCGGTACCAAAATGCTAAAGAGAACTAACTATGCTAACTAGTGAATTCAGCTAAATCTTTCGACAATCACTCCAAAACTAGTGGGTCCAAATCTGCACCATCTATAGGCTGAGGTCCGTAGTATGTCGGACACCAATCTCCCGGATCCTCTAAAAAATATTTTCTAGTCAGGAATGAAGCGAAGTACAACCCAATAGCAGTTCCAATTAATTGACAAAAAATATAAAGCAGTACAATAGAAGATGCTATCTACGATAAGAATATAACTGATGATCAGGAACAATGAAAGAATAGGCAATACTAGCAATATAAATATAAATCAATGCGTACAAGAAATAAACTGTAATGTCAGAATAGAAAAAGGAATCAATGAACTGAATAATGGAATTTATAATAACTATGTGTTTTGAGATACTAACTAAATATGTGATCAGCTTGGGAGATTCAATGATTACACTAAGGAGTTAACTCAACCATACGTGAATTGCATGGTTAGTTAGTAGCCAATGATTACACTACTAGACGATAGTTTCTTGATCATAATTTTCCCGCCTCGACTGATATGATAGATCAAATCATGATACGTTACTAGCCAATTTATCCAATATTTAATCTATAATATTCAATGTTATCCAATACCAACAAGGACAGTATCCGATACTATCTCCATAATCAAGGTAACATCCCATGAATGACGATCCAATAACAATACCAATCCGTGTATTATTGTGTCAAGAATCATAAGTAACATTTCTAAATACTTGAATTATAGTGGTAATCAAATAATGGAAACTATCGGAGAATGTACTCGCTTGTGGTCCAGAGCAATAATGCAAAACGGTATCCAAACTGGTGTCACAGACCTATATATGGAATATTGCATTAATAGAAGGTTTTGGGAATGAGAAAAATTAAACTAGTCAACTTCTATGTCGTAAAGCCATTTCTAAGTCAAAATAGTCAAAGTAGGTCAACTTTATGCCAAACTAGTCAAACTTGGTCAAACTAGCTATTTCTAGGTTGTGTGAGTCTATCTCAATGATATTGGGTTCATACACTATGAATCTAGACCAAAAAAGCTAGATCTAAGATACTAAGAAAACAATAGGATACCGTATCCTAAGATACGCAAGTTTTTAATACAAAAATAGTAATTTATATATATACACAAGGCAATACATATAGTACTTTAGTTAACTAATGCAAATAGGATACCATGGCTTTGAACCAAAGCGTATCACACTACCTACACACCCCTCCCGATACTCAAACCCAATACCTTGAGCTCCCTCAATACCTTGAGTACCAACCCGATACCTTGACATTTACCTTGGTATCTTAAGAGCTCTTAGTATATGTTATCTACCCAATCTCTAAACTATAGGCTAATATGTATTTATCTAATATAAACTATTAGCTATATACTAATATGCATTAATTAATACCAATTACTATGCTATACTAACTACCCATACAGCTAATATATATATACATACATACATACATACATACATACATATACATACCTACATATATACATGTACATAGCTAGAGATAAAAAAGTATGAATATATATCTAACTACTACTTATCAACAAGGATATATATATAGATAGCTAATTAACTAGATAACTAACTAAACTATTAATTAAACTAACTAACTAACTAACTAACTACTAATAATAATAGGTAACTACATAAATATATACAATAGGTAACTAGCTAACCATCACTGACTGTTGCACGCCTCGCTACTGCCGCTGCACACGCTGCTGCACGTTGCAGCCACTGCGCTGCTGCTGCTGCTGCAGACCTTTGCGCTACCTCGCTGCAGCCGCGGCGCTGCTGCGTTGAGACTGCTACTGTTACTGCAGACCGCTGATGCTGCTTCTGCGGCGCTGCCTCGCTGCAGCCGCGGCGCTGTTGCGCTGGGACTGCTGCTGTTGCTGCGGACCACTGCTGCTGCCTCTGCGGCACTGCCTCGCTGCAGCCGCGGCGCTGCCTCGCTGCAGCCGCGGCGCTGTTGTGCTAGGACTGCTGCTGTCTCCACGCACACACACACATAAACACATACACACAACCATAGAGATACCTACATAGATATATAACCATACATATATAGATATATCCATATACCTATACACATAGATACATATATATATACTTATAGATATATCAATATATATATACATAAACATATGTAACATACACAAATACATATAACTATATATATATATATATATATATATATATATATATATATATATATATATATATATATATATATATGTGTGTGTGTGTGTGTGTGTGTGTGTGACACTCTCACTCACACACATACATAACATATATAAATGCATAACTATACATACACCTATAAGTATACAACAAGATATATATATCTATACACATATACACATACATATGTAAACATACACATAGCTATACATATATCAATATACATCTTCATACATACATATTTATATATATATATATATATAAACATATGCATATACATATAGATATATACTCTCTTATACATATATACATATATACAACCATACACATATACACTTAGATATATCATATATACATATATAACACATAGCTATATATACATACCTATATAAACACATATTCATATATCACTACTTATGTACGTATATATAAATCACACTTCACACACACACACACACACACACACATATATATATATATATATATATATATATATATATATATATAGAACTATGCATACATATTTACATATAGATGCACATAGATATCAATATACATATATAAACACATAATCACATAGCTATATATACATAACTATATGATATAATATAAATACATACACTATACATACATATATCATATCTAATATATCATATTAATAGTTATACACAAGTCAATTGATTTGTAAAGCAATGAAGCAAACACGTAGAGTGCATTGCACCCGTATCACACTAGATCTATGATACGCTTACGACACGAGTCCACCACACAACCAAACGTACCCCAAAGGATACGAGCAAGTCTAATATATTATTTATGAATAATACGAAGAGTCAAACACATAACTACATGTCAATATCAAAATATGACATGCACAAAGTCCCTATCGGGGGAAAAAATTCCCAAATCAACACGTATCACCAAATTATTGGAATACGAGCTACACGTACCCAATTGTGGACACGACATTAGACCCAAACACATAAACACATGCCAAGTTGATCTATAGGACCAATTGACAAACACAACAAGTGTCAATCTTAGAATTTCCCCAAAATTGACACAAAAAGCACCATAACTTTCTCAATAGGCCTCCTATGAACTCAATTCCAAATCCTATGGGTAGCCTATGCATATGTGTTGATTTATCATGATTAATTATCAGATTTAGAACCTAAATTAAAGAAAAAAACTAAATTGTACCTATTGGGAGATGGATTTCCAATGAAACCTCCAAAAATGGTAAAATGAGCCTTCAACTTATAAATCATTGCTCCTCTTTATAGATCCTTGCTTTCTCCTTCTAGATCATTGCTCTACTAGTCTCTAATGGTTATTTGGGAAGGAATTATGGAGAAATTTGGTAGGGATTTGATGGAATTTGGTTGAAAAAAATTCTAGATCTAGTTTTAGAATGAAAAATAAAGAGAGAGAATGTTTTTATCCCCTTTATATAGGCCTCACTTGTCCCCTCCCTCAAGCTACTATGTAAAATCTAAAATATCCCTTGGGGCCTCTCATGAAGAAATTAATTAAGATGAAAAGGTTCTAGTCTAATGGGTTTTAACTTAATTAATTCATCCTCCTAATGAATGGGCTTACTATTGGGCTCAATTCTAACTAGAATTAAATGTTGGGTCCATGGATCTATTCTAACTAGTTAGGTCCACTACACAAGTCCAAAATAAATCTAACAATAAATAAATAATATAATAATTAAATATTTAACATGCACAATATTTAATTAATTATGAAATGACCAAAATACCATTTTCTAGAAAATATGGTAGTGACAAGATGTCATATATATATATATATATATATATATATATATATATATATATATATATATATATATATATATATATCATAATTTATGGTATGGGATTGAAGTATCATGGGTATTAGAATTGGTATCTTGATGGTTAGTGATGTTTAGTGTTGGTGTCATGGGTTGTATCATGAGTATCCTAGTGGGTGCACACCACGTGTTTGATAATTGGCATTGTACTTGTGTTGTGTGGTTGAGGAGTGTGTTGTGTGAGTGTGCACTTGAGAGAGGATATCAGTTGTGTTAAGTTTGTCTCATAGATTCTATAGAGGTTACACTTGTGCACTGTGTGCATTGGTATCTTGAGTGGAGTGTAATGGTGTAGAAAGATTGGATTTATGCATTAGTGTGTGTGTGTGTGTGTGTGTGTGTGTGTGTGTGTTGGTTGAGTATGGAATTATGGAGATGAAGAGTAGTGTGTGTGTGTGCAAATGTGATAGCTCTAAAGAGTATTTGGTCTATTTGTTGGCAGCTTAGCAGCAATAAGTTGTTGCAGGTCAATCTCATGTGTGGTTGAGGAGGGGAAATTAAATATAACCATAGCAGTGCTGCTATATTGCATTGGCTTCAAGGCCCGTTTGTTGACAACAGCTTGTGGGAAGTATAGTTGCACCAACAACAACCTGCAACAACAAGTATTGTAGGCTCGAGCAGCACATGGGGACTTCTGTTGGCAGCAGTAAGGGTGCAGCTGCAACTAGGTTGCACTTGGTGTGTAGTTAATTGTGAGTGCAGCAGTGCAATCGAGTTGTTGATCAACTGCATGGAGCAGTGACAATAAGGTTACTAAGAATTTGTATGCAGGTATTGTGTCACGGCCAGCACTCGAAAATTGGGCATGAGTCGGGGGTATTGTCATGCCCAGATCTTCCGCAGGAACCGACCATCCCCGCTAGGCGCGAATTACCGCGCCAGCGCTCCCGCGAGACAATCCTTTCCATAGGGACGTGATGACGTACGAGCCTGGGGTTGCGTCCATACAAGGCAACATCGTTAAAGTTGTGGCTATCATCGAATCGATTGAGTACGCAGCGGAGGGACAATATTGCAAATAATAATCTATCTGAGTATATGGGGCAAATCATAAGGCACGAGGTTCTCTGAATACAATGGCATCATTCCATATATTATATCCCTCTATACAAAAATAGCTTAAAGCAATCGATACGGCTCAAGGCATCGAAACCAGATTTCTGGGTCCTGGGGATTAGGCACGACTATCGCTTCCTCGGACGATCCAGCACGTACGAACAAGTAAACTGTTGGTGGGTTAGCACTTTGGAGAAAGCACTGGTGAGTATAAAATCAACGAACAGAAGCAACATTCACTAAAACCACTACTAAGTAACTATGTTATAAAATATTATATTACTAGTGATCTTTCTAGTTTTACCTAGGTTCATTACATGCAGTACAGGAACGAAGTCATATTACTTCTTTTTGGAAACATCTTTAAAAACATACTTCATGTTGGATTCATTCAAGCACACAAGGAAGACGATTATTCTACTATCAGGGTGTGCGCAACGTGTCTCGTGAGCTTTACTCAAAGACTCTAGGGATAATGCACCATCTAGGAACTATCATTCTATCAAGCAAACACGATGAACTATCTATATGCTTTCGATCTACGAGAAACTCAGTATCAGTAGCGGTAATCTAGCTAACCAATGACTCTTTTAGCTAATGCTATTAGCAGCTTTGACTTATGGTTGCTCTTCACTAACATTATAGCAGCCGGGACCAAGATTCAGCTCTTCACTAATAGCCATTATCCAACCGATGCGAATGCATAAAATACTATCAGATAAACTCTATGATGTAGACAAAATGAACAAGCAAACCATCTATCTCTTCTCTCTCTGTGCGGACTGGCCGCCCTCTCTTTGAACAAGTTCAAGCATGATGTGGTTCTATCAAAACACAAGCATAAGGAAATATGTTCAAGCAATCTCTTACTCTTTCTTATTATCATGGCGAGGTTCTCTATTGATAAGCATTCAAGTTTTAGCTAAGCATGCAGTTATATTATTCATGCAACAGAAACAATAATCTTTTTAGCAAATGGCATTATAAAACTCAGATTCATTATTAAGGCGTGCAAGAATCAAAGAACGAAGTTCTGCCCACTCACCTAGATCAGTCATCTTCTGCTTCAACAATGAGCTCTTAAGGAAGATATCATTTTTGAGTCAGCAAACCGATATCTTTTGTACATAGTATCTATGCGGGGCGGGGCACTACATACTTACCCACAAGAAAGAGTTTCGTTCTCGAAACTCAAGGAGAAAATTTTGATATCCAGATCAGCGATAGTCCTCACCCCTCACCATACTCAATCGAAAACTCTAGCAAACCATAAGCACGAAAGTACAACTCTCAAGTAACAAATCAAATCCAGAAAACTTTTACATGCATCTTTGAGAATATCTATCGATTTATTATATGGAACGCTCTATTCAATAACGATATCAATGCACAAGGAACCATCATCTAGAAACAGTATCAAAATGGGTGTAAGTCCAGAGGATCGAGTTGTTCTGATACCATTATGTCACGCCCCGATCTTTCGTAGGAACCGACCATCCCTGTTAGGCGTGAATCACCGTGTCAGCGCTCCCGCGGGACGATCCTTTCCATCGGGACATGATGTCGTGCGAGCCTGGGGTTGCGCCCGCACAAGGCAACATCGTTAAAGTTGTGGCTATCATCGAATCTCTTGAGTACGCAACGGAGGGACAGTGTTGCAAATAATAATCCATCTGAGTATATGGGGTGAATCATAAGGCACGAGGTTCTCTGAATACAATGGCATTATTCTATACATTATGTTCCTCTATACAAAAGTAGCTCAAAGCAATCGATACGGCTCAAGGCATCGAAACCAGATTTCCGGGTCTCGGAGATGAGGTACGACTATCGCTTTCTCGGATGATCCAGCACCTGCGAACAAGTAAACTGTTTGTGGGTCAGCACTTTGGAGAAAGTACTAGTGAGTATAAAATCAACGAACATAAGCAACATTCACTAAAACCAACACTAAGTAATTATGTTATAAAATATTACATTACTAGTAATCTTTCTAGTTTTACCTAGGTTCGTTACATGCAGTACAGGAACGGAGTTATATTACTTCTTTTTGGAAACATCTTTGAAAACAGAGTTCATGTTTGATTCATTCAAGCACACAAGGCAAGCCGATTATTCTACTATCAGGGTGTGCACATCGTATCTCATGAGCTATACTCAAAGACTCTAAGGACAATGCACCATCTCGGAACTATCCTTCTATCAAGCAAACATGATAAACTATCTATATGCTTTCGGTTCCTGAGAAACTCAGGACCAGTAGCGGTAATCCAGCTAATCAATGACTCTTTTATCTGATGCTATTAGCAGCTGTGACTCATGGTTGCTCTTCACTAATATTATAGCAGCCGGGACCAAGATTCAGCTCTTCACTAATAGCCATTGTTCGACGATGTGAATGTATAAAACACTATCAGATAAACTCTATAATGCAGACGAAATAAATAAGCAGACTATCTATCTCTTCTCTTCTATCTCTGTGCGGACTGGCCGCCCTCTCTCTGAACAAGTTCAAGCACGATGTGGTTCTATCAAAACACAAGCGATAAGGAAATATGTTCAAGCAATCTCTTACTCTTTCTTATTACCATGGTGAGGTTCTCTATTAACATGCATTCAAGTTCTAGCTAAGCATTCAGTTCTATTATTAATGAACAGAAACAATAATCTTCTTAGCAACAGGCATTATAAAATTCAGATTCATTATTAAGGCGGGCAAGAATCAAAGAACAAAATTTTGCCCACTCACCTAGATCAGTCATCTTCTTCTTCAACAAGAAGCTCTTAAGGAAGATATCCTTTTTGAGTCAGCAACCCTATATCTCTTGTACATAGTGCCTACGTGGAGCAGTGGCACTACAGGTATGTCCAGCCTACGTCGCAGCATCGACGGTAGAACATTGTAAAGGTCCAAAATATTATCTAACAAACTCATGTATGTATATATATATATATATATATATATATATATATATATATATATATATATATATATATATATATATATATATATACAACCTGTCAATGGTAACTCAACTCCCTAAGGAGGACAAGATGAATATATAGCATCAATACTCAATCACCAAACTAGAGACAGATAATGGCACAATATCATAAAAAGAATAAAAAAACAAGTCGCAACAATAACCAAGTCTAGGGTCTAACAATAAACATAAATAGTCTCAATGTAAAAAACATGCCATAGTCTAATGCTGGAGACATATCCAGTACAAATAAGTAGATACTAGATAAGGGTCTGCTATAGCTAGGTGTCTCTCTTCGACAACTGGTACCAGATCGTCCTGTGCTAAAGGTGCTACATCAGCTGGCTCTCTGTCCTGCGAGCCGTAGTAGGTAGGACACCAGTCCTCTAAATAGTTGTCTGGAAAAATATATCCAGTCAGGATTAGAGCAAAGTACAGTACTCTGAAAACAGTTTCATATACATGATAGAGAATATATAACAGCAATAGAAAAGAATACAAGATGCACATGTACGTAGGAAATAAAAATACAGCTAAACTAGGCATATAAACACAAGGATAACTGGAAAAGTAGATACAGGAATCATGGTATGAACTGTAAATAAGAGAACTGGTGATACTATCTAAGTTATTTAGAGTAAAGTTCATTATGTGATCGGTTTGGGTTGTACAAGTCTATAGTACGGTAACTCAATTATATGTGTATCGTATAATTGGCATGCACATGAATACGCTAAATATTTGATCACATAACCAACTCCTACTCCCCTATCGTGACTTAATTTTTATGGATCCAATCACGATATGTTACGTACATGAATATAATACGAGCATACAGAGCACATGAATAGATACGAGCACAATGAATACTTGATGCACACAATAAAGTACATATGTAAGGAGTACCCGATGCACACGTCAAATAAATAACATCTCCTGATTCAATCCATATAATACCTGCCCGTGTAATATCGTGTCAAAATCAAGTAATACAATTCTAGAACATGTGATATATGCACTATCAAGTACTAAAAACTAACAATAAAATATACTCGCCTGAGGTCTTGAGCAAATGACACGAAACGGTGTCTGAACTGGTATCACGCAGACCTATATATGAATTTAAATGTTATTGGGTGTAAAGAAATAATATCAAAGTTAAATAAGCTTAAAATATGGTTTTCTAGGTCAGAACTGGGTCTCTCTAGTCAAACTGGGTCAAACTAGGTCAACACTAGTCAAAACTAGATCATACATATGTTTCTAGACCAATACTAGTTAATCTAGTCAATACCTTAGGGTATTAGCTATATTAGCCATTTATACTTAGGTATTTACCTATACTAGTTAAGAATTATAAGTATATATATATAACTTATAAATATACTAGTTATATCCATATTTTAATATTACCTTAGTATATAATACCCTACTATATCTTGGTACCTAATACCTTAACTATCATCTCATAACTTAAAACCTTAACTCACCCAAACCTTGGTATCATATATTACAATGCCTTAGCTACACTCAACCATCATACCCTCATGAACATCAACTCCACACAACCCTTGCACCTAACCTCCCTCTCATAGCATACTGATACCAACACATATATTGACACTCACTACTCACAAGCCTCACTTAACACTCATAGTCACCCTCTCACAATACTAATGCTATACTTTACCCTTACAATATACATTCGTAACCTCTTACTATCATACTACTTTACCCTACATACTACAATGCATACTCACTTGGGTTGACACCACTATATACTTGTCACAGGCCACTTCTACACTCTATTTACTTATATACATATATCTATATTTGTACCTGGTTCATTGCTAATGTATGTAGGACTAGAAATACGTGAGCATGCCAGCCGTATGTATATGATAACTCCAATATATGGAAACCATAACACATACATATGATGTATTATGAATAATAATTTATAAGTGGTAAATAATATCATAAGTCACAGGCAATACTAATATCATCCACAAAACCAAATAGAAATAAATAACCAAATATGGTAATGAACCAAGTATGAAATAGTCGAGAAGAACTAATAGTTAGGTAGAGGCAAATCCACTACCAAACTAGGATATGAAAGAAAATATAATAAGTATATCATTTAATGATCAGAGAGGCTCAAAGGGAAGACCTCCTCGAAAGAGAATGGAGTAGCAAGTTCTGATCTGTGTTCCTACAAATAGTCATGATCGTCTACACCTGAAAAGGGACCAGGTCCTCAGAGGGACGTAACAAGATATGTAGAAACATGCCACATGTACAGTAAATAAACAGTATCATAAAACTAAGTAAGATGGTATCATACAATGGTTGAAGCTATCCTAATATGGTACATATATGAGAGCAACTACATGTGCGTGAACTGCTGAAAAGAAAATGGAGTCAAACCACCATAGCTCTCAGCGAACTAGGGCTAGACGAGTCAAACCATAGACCTTCATGAAAACTAGGATAACAACATAACCCTATCCTTCGTGGAAACTAGGTTAAAATAAAAATAAAATAAGGAAAAGCAGTTTATACATGTATAATCGTTATCGCACGTGCGTCTCACACTCATGTGGGTCTATACAATCCATTGCTATCCAAACTAATACATGGTCTATGACAAGTGTCTCCAATCAAGTAATGGTAATATCTAAAAAATAAATTCTAAAATGGTCATCATGTGAATCTATTTGGAAATAATATATGGATCTAATGGGAAACAATATATGTCATATAAAATAAGCAACTTAAACTAAACATGCTATATGAATTTAAAAACTTGGCAAAGTATACTTACAAAATAGAAATAGAGACATGTACACATAGAAACAATGAAAATAATACATGTAAATAAACTGTTCAAAGTTGGCAAGGTATCTTGCCTGCTCCGAAAAAGGATGAGGTCGCAACTCAAGACGTCGACCGATCTACCTGTCACATAAATTAAACAAGTTAGATCTACTAAAGTGGTTAGATAGGTTTTTTAGTCTAATCTATTTTAATTCTGAATAAAATAACCTATAATACTAATTTAATTTAATTATATTCTAATTTTAAGGCTAATTCTAAATTTTGGTTTTAAAGAAAATTAATTTTACGAATTCGAAATCCGTGGCACGCAAATCGAGACGTTCTGTTGACCAAAAAGTTAACCGATACAAAACCAAGATTTGTGTGTCAAATTATGTATATTTCAATACTACATAATGCTGGAATAGACTGTTTCACCAAATCTCGAACCGGTAAAGAATTATCGCCTATATGGCGCACAAATGACAGTTTTTTGTAGTTTTTTAGTTACTTTTAGGTTGCATAAATTTTCTAGAATAATAAAATAGAATATTTAATTATGAGAAAATATATTTATATTTCATCATGTCAACTTTCAGAAACTTCAAACGGATCATGATTCTGAGTTAGGGATCTCCCGGAATCTCGAAAATACCGAAACATGTCAGATTTCGGACAACTGGCACTCAACGAATTTTACATAATTTTGGATTCAAAATTATTTAAAATAAATTTGATATTTGGAAACTATACCTTGATATAGCTCCAATGCAAGAAACGGGAACGCGTTTGGAGTCCGGAGTTAGGAGTTATGGCCTCACGAAGTTGGGAGAAACCCTAAATGAAACGTCCTCAAAGTTTGTCTCTCTTCTAATTTCGACGAAAATAATAAAACCCTACAGATACACACATATATAGGCAGTAGCGATGGGTGGGCCCAGGCGGGTAGGTTAGGGTTGACTGTGTATGCTGACTGGATATTTAAATAGATTTTAATATCCATAAATTTATTTATTAATTAGTTTTGACATAATTAACTCCAAATAAATATGTAAAAATATCAGAAAATTCCAGAAAAGTTCTAGAAAATGTAAAATACCATTATAAATCCTAAAAAAATACTTGGACCAAATTATGCTCCTAGGCTTGCGCAATAAATTCTAAAATTAGTAGAAAATTATTTTTTAACCTATTTTAAAACTTAATAAATTTAATTAAATTTCAAAAAATTCTAAATAAATTATAGAAAATATATTTAAGTATTTTAACCCTAAAATAAATATTTTTTAGAAAAATATACAATTATTGTCTTACAGTAAATCATGAAGCCCTAAAAAATTATGTTTTCTAGGTTTTAATTACCCAAAAGTTCTAGAAAAATCCAAAAAATTCTAAAATAGCCTAAAAATAATTCTAAATAAATATTTATATAACTAAATAAATAAATAAATAAAAGAATTTATTTTCTAATTAACCAAAAAAGGCAAAAAGAAATCTAATAATTTAATAAAAATACTAAAATTAAAAATTATGGATTTTACATTCTACCCAACTTACAAGAATTTTGTCCTCGAAATTAAAATTAAACCATATTCGTAAAAATTCACTATAGTCATTAGCACTTCATTGCCAACTATTAGTTCTTTCTAGAATGATATGATGATCTATCATAGTACTTTTCTTTCTTATCGTTTATACAATATTCTTTTATCCTTTAAACTCATCTACACTACCCAACATACAAGAACTCAACTAATAGTTTAATTGACCAATGAAGCATATATACCTAGTACAAGTCACCTTCCTAGCCTCTACCAAGCACGAAAGAAAAGATAAGATTGACGTTGTGAAAGGATCAAGTAAGATATAATTCAAGCAATCAAATGAGAATTCAAAACAAAATCAAGAAAGGTGATTTAAATAAGTGGATCAGATTATATACTCTAATCATATTCGCAGGCTTACACGGTACAGTAACGTAACCAAGACAATATATTCTCGATCTGCATGGGCCACAACAAAAATATGTCACGTCTCGGTCCTAAAATACGTATGACTAGGAATACGTGAGCATGCCAGCCGTATTTATATGGCAACTCCAATATATGGAAACTATAAGACATACGTACGCGGTATTATGAATAATAATTCACAAGTGGTATATAATGCCACAAGTCACAAGCAATACTAATCTCATCCACAAAACCGAATAGAAATAAATAACCAAATATGGCAATGAACCAATTATGAATTAGTCGAGAAGAACTAATAGTTGGGTGGAGATAAATCCACTACCAAACTAGGATATGAAAGAAAATATAATAATTACATCATTTAATGATCAGATAGGCTCGAGGGGAAGACCTCCTCGAAAGAGAATGGAGTAGTAAGTTCTGATCCATGCTCCTGCGAATAGTCATAATCATCTACACCAAGAAAGAGACCAGATCCTCAGAGGGACTTAACAAGATACATAGAAATAAGCCATATGTACAGTAAATAAATAGTATCATAAAACTAAGCAAGATGGTATGTATATGAGAGCAACTACTTGTGTGTGAACTGCCAAAAAGAAAATGGGGTCAAACCACCAAAGCTCTCAGCGAACTACGGCTAGACGAGTCAAACCATAGACCTCCGTGGCCACTAGGATAACAACATAACCATATCCTTCGTGGACACTAGATTAAAATAAAAATAAAATGTCATGACCCGTACCCGAAATTTGGGCATGAGTTGTGGGTACGTCCAGCCTACGCCGCAGTATCAGCAGTAGAATATTGTCTATGTCACAATACGGTATATCACATATCACGATGATATAAATAACCTGTCAATGATTTCAACTCCATAAGGAGGACAAGATGAATATAAATATGACAATAATAATAATACTCAATCACATAATTCTATAAGGAAGAGAAATGGCACGATAATAATATAAAGGAAAAGAGATGTCTAAAATATATACATCACACATCCACGAGTCTAGAGTCTAAACATCGACATAAGAAATCCAATTAAAATATACAACTCAAAGTATCTCCAGTCTATAATCTAACTACATATAAATACTAGACTCTAAGTCTCTACTATTGGATCCAATACTGGAATGGGGTCCTCCTAAAGCTCATGGGTGAAATCCTCGTCTACTCTGGGTCCGTAATAAGTGGGGAAGAAAGTCTCGAGATTCTCTGAAAAATATTATCCAGTCAGGATTGAAGCGAAGCACATAAACTAACAGAAGTTCCATTAATTTAACCAAGACTATAAAACAGTAAGCAATGGAAATACTAGATAGAAGAAGTACTGGACAATAAGAAAATTGGTACGCAGATAATCATCTCATAGGTAATAATGAACTGTAAATAAACAAGAAATAACTGTATCAGCAGGTGTAAACTGGAAGAAGATATGAAACTACTAAGTGCCTTAAAATATTAATTATTTTATGATCGGGTTGGGACAAGATCAGGCTCTACCATATATGATTGGCTATGCACAAGTACAGTAAGGGATCAGGTCAATCAAGTATGATTAACTATGCACAAGTACATGTAAGGGGATCAGGCCAATCATATACGGAGAGCTATGCACAAGTAATAAGGTCATGCTATACCCTCGTGTAGATAAGGGTGAGCTATGCATAATTAATAAGGTCAGGCTACACCCTTGTGTAGATGAGGGTGAGCTATACACAAGTAGGTGGTGTATGATCACATTATCAACTAATACTTCCCCATCCTCGGTTAGTACGATGGATCCAATCACGACTCCTCATGACCGGTATCTATGATACTAACCCGTGTATTCACTATGTTAGAAATCAAGCATAATACTACATACTAGAATCATAGTAATCATCAAAATAAGAAAACTATCAAAGAATGTACTCGCTTGTGGTCCTGAGCAACGAATGAGGATCGGGCTCCAAAACAAAGTCACAAAGACCTAAATACCAAATATTAATGTTAATTGGTGAATTGAAAGATAACATGATTAACTAGCTAATGATGATTTTTCTAGGCCAAGTCTAAGTCCAACTAGGTTAACTAGGTCCACTAGTCCATTCCCATATCATAATAGTCCATATTGGACAATATCTAACTAACTAGTCATTACCTAATTATACTAGATATTAGTATATAAGTATCTATATAATATTAGATTTTATTTGTATATTAGAATAACGTATACATATACGTTCAAGCTATATCTATAAATTAAAACCAACTCAATACTAATACTTACCATAATACTAACTTATGCCAACTCGTATCAATGACTGATACCAACCTTTATCAGTTAACTAATCTATCTGAACCATTAACTAGTACCAACTATTAATACTGATATCAACTGATATTCTAATTTTATTGACTGATACCCTAGTATCAGTTGATACACTACACTAACTATTAACTTCTACACTCACTTACTACCACTCCTTCTTGATACACAGTTGCCCTTCTGAATATTCATGCATCCTAAGTGCACAACAACAAGGTAATTCCTTGTTAATCACTAATACCTATTGTTGTACTCATATGTACACTTACTACTGTCCATCATCCTACACCACAAGCTAGATTTCATACTGCTCCTACCTTAATACAGGTTACCTGTAGGACAGTTGTTGCTGTTTGAAATATCTCAAATGTCCAGGATGGCATCCCAGACCCCTTACTGTGTACAGAACCCTACTCCCTCTTGTTGTTGCCTAATCTGTATCATGATATTGCTGCTGCTTTACTGCTGTCATCAGCATGCAAACTGAGCACTAAATCCTCCTCTCTTCATTATATACCACACACTGCTTACTTATTGCAGCATCACTGTACAGGGAATTAATTCCCATTTGCTGCCAGCACACTCCCTGGCAACTGATACTAATTTGGTATCAGTCCAACACTCCTTCCTCTTCAAATGGGTAATCTAAGACACCACACTTCACACCATCACTCGAGCTACTGTTGTTGCATTCTAAAACATTAATCATGGTTGCTGTTAAACCCCCCTCTCACACTGCTAACTGATGTGTTGATGCCATAACACTAAAAACCTGACCATCTACTATGCACTGCTGCTATTGATAGAGCAAGATATTAGCTACCAACTTTACTGCTAACATATGGGCTACCAACTCCATAAACTCGATACCCCAATCACTACTCCACTGGAACTACACTCATTGCACTATGCCCAACTAAAACTAAGCTAACTAACAGACACATATGCTCGAGTACATCACTGTATCACAGTCCATCCTCTCAACCCCTTGTACAAACAGCATAACACACCCCACATAACAAGTCTAAAACTAACATATTGACCAATGCATATACCAACACCTATATATATATATATATATATATATATATATATATATATATATATATATATTAAAAAAAACAATTATAACACAATTATAAGAAGTCTAATCGAACACAAACAAAATATCCAATACCAGTGTCAATACATCAAACACTTGAAGAGCAACAATTGATACACCCCCAATTAGAGTGTCAAAAATTACCTCTCTCAAATATAATCAAATATATATATCAAATATAGTTAAAAATCGCTATTAAAACTTGCTACCACAGAATTAGAATTCAAATATACAAAATCCCTAAATTAGAGTCTCGTATCATACTGTATTATGATACGCCCTACTCGTATCCATTTGTGGACACGATACTACCCCCACAAGACCATTCTAACATTAATTAGATCTAATAAACCTAATGACAAATACTTCGTATGCCATTCTCGGATTTTTCCAAAAATGAGGACAAAACTTAATGTAGAGGTCACAATAAGGGTCAATAAGATTCCAAACTTCTTTTTATGGGTAGCCCTAATGTATGGGTATAATCTATATGCTCTAAATCACTAATTAGAACTAATTAGAGGGAGGGATTTCAAAATTTACCTATTGGGAGATGGATTCCAAATGAAAGCTCAATAGGACACGATGTGGACACAAGCACCAAGCCAAACTCCTTCTCCAAAGCTCCTTGCACCCACTAGCTTCTAGTCTCCTTAGGTGGTGAGGATGAGAGAATTTAAAAGGGATTTGGAGTTGATTTGGTGGAGGGATAAACTATGGAGGAAGAACCCTAATTTGGAAGTGATTTGAGAGTGAATGAGTGAAGGAGAGAGAATATCATGCCCTTATTAGGGCCGACCACCTTCTCCCCCTTTCCAAGAAATGTACAATATCCCAATTGCCCCTTAGGGGTTGTCATGAAGGAATGGGTTAACTAGAAAGCTTCTCTTCCTAATGAAGATTAAGCATAATCACTAATTAAGTGATTTGGTTGACTAACAAGGGTCCAAAGTGACTAGTCTAAGTAGTTGGTCAAATTGTCATGATAAATTGGTTAGGTCTAATAGGGTCTTGTCTAGTCAATTAGTTTGATCACTAACCACTAATAACATATTGGTCATATAGTACAATATGCATATTTATATAAATAAATATAATAACCCAATAAATTTAATAATTCTAAAATAACAAAAATATCCATATTCTAGAAATGTGAGTGACACAAAATAAGGTAAAGTAGTTCATATACGTATAATCATTGTCGTGTGTGCATCCCACACTCACATGGGTCTATACAATCCATTTTTATCCAAACTAATACATGGTCTATAACAAGTGTCTCTAATTAAGTAATGGTAATATCTACAAAATAAATTCTAAAATGGTCATCATGTGAACCTATTGGGAACAATATATGAATCTAATGGGAAACAATATATGTCATATAAAATAAGCAATTTAAACTAAACATGTTATATGAATTTGAAAACTTGACAAGGTATACTTGCAAAATAGAAATAGAGAAATGTACACAAAGAAATAATAGAAACAATACATGTAAATAAACTGTACAAAATTGATAAGGTATCTTGTCTGCTCCGAAAAAGGATGAAGTCGCAACTCAAGACGTCGTCTGATCTATCTGTCACAAAAATTAAATAAGTTAGATCTACAAAAGTGGTTGGATATGTTTTCAAGTCTAATAAATTTTAATTCTGAATAAAATAACCTATAATACTAATTTAATTTAATTATATTCTCATTTTAAGGCTAATTCTAGATTTTGATTTTAAAGAAAATCAATTTTGCTCATTCGGAATCCGTGGCACGCAAATCGAGACATTTTGTTGACCAAAAAGTCAACCGATACAAAACCAAGATTTGTGTGTGAAATTATGTATATTTTAGCCCTACATAATGCTGGAATCGATGGTTTAACCAAATCTCGAACCGGTAAAGAATTATCCTTCATATGACGCACAGATGACAATTTTTTGTGGTTTTCTAGTTACTTCTAGGTTGCACAGATTTTCCAGAATAGTATATTTAATTCTAAGAAAAATATATATTATATTTCATTATTTCAGCCTTTTGAAATTTTAAACGGATCATGATTCCGATTCGGGATCTCCCGGAATCTTGAAAACACTGAAACGTGTTAGATTTTGAACAACTGGCACTCAACAAATTTTACAAAATTTTGGATTCAAAATTATTTAAAATAAATTTAATATTCAGAAACTATATCTCGATATGGTTTCAATGCAAGAAACGGAGATGCGTTTGGAGTCCTGAGTTAGGAGTTATGACCTCACGAAGTTGAGAGAAATCCTAGATTAAGCCTCCTCAAAGTCTCTCTCTCTCTCTCTCTCTCTCTCTCTCTCATTTCGGCGGAAATAATGAAACCCAACATATACACACATATATATAGGTAGTAGCCGACGGGTGGGCCAAGGCGGGTAGGTTAGGGCTGACTGTGTACGTTGACTGGATATTTAAATAGATTTTAATATCCATAAATTTATTTATTAATTAGTTTTGACCTAATTAACTCCAAATAAATATGTAAAAATATCAAAAAATTCCAAAAAAGTTCTAGAAAAATGTAAAATAACATTATATATCTTAGAAAAATACTTGGGACTAAATTATCCTTCTAGGCTTGCACAATAAATTCTAGAATTCTTAGAAAATTAGTATTTCACCTATTTTAAAGCCAAATAAATCCAATTAAATTCTAAAAAATTCTAAATAAATTATAGAAAATATATTTAAGTATATTAACCATAAAATAAATGTTTTGTATAAAAATATACAAGTATTTTCTCACAATAAATCATGAAAGCCCTAGAAAATTATATTTTCTAGGTTTTAATTACCCAAAAATTCTAAAAAATCAAAAAAAAAATTCTAAAATAGCCTAAAAATGATTCTAAATAAGTATCTATAAAAGTAATTAAATTAAAGAAGTTATTTTCTAATTAACCAATAAAAAAGCCAAAATAAATATAATAATTTAATAAAATTACTAAAATTAAAAATTAAAAATTAAAAATTAAAAATTAGGGAGTTTACACCAGAAAAAATAGCAGCAACTCAGATCCTCACAATAACAACATTACCACAACAACAATATTACAACATTATTGTTACAACACAGTGCTCTGGGACACTCCCTATAGGACTGAAACACCCTCCACACTCACACAAGTCACAATACACACACACAGAGTTCACAGACACAACACAGTGAAACACATATTGTGATCACACACACACAGTGATCATTACACTGTGTAACACACACACACACTGCACACTGTGCACAACACAGTGCATACCATATACTCACACACACACCCACACTTATATATATATATATATATATATATATATATATATATATATATATATATATATATATATATATATATATATATATATATATATATATAACACATATCTATAGGTACACGTGATACATATGCACTAAGTGCATTAAATCAAACACTTGGTGCTCACTCATGTGATACTCTAGGATACATACTCAAATACCCATTCCATGTGATACCACTCCTAAAAATACATCATACATCTCCCAATATATCAAATATAACACAAAATAACAAGTAATGACCCATTAGGCATTTTATCGAACACTTGGTGTGCCACCTCGGAGTTTTCTTCAAATGTACATAAAACTTAATGTAACTTCCTCCATAGGCCTTCTATGGACCTAGTTCTTCTTCTTATGGGTAGTCTTAAATCAAAGGTGAGTTTTTATGGGTTTATTTTTCATTCAAATCTGAAATGATAAGGGAAAATATAATTTTTACCTATTGGAAGATGGATTCCCAATGTGGTTCCTTCCAATGAGCACAAGTGTAAGGAATAAACACCAAACTCTAGCAAAACTCCTCTTCCTCAAGTCTCTTGCAACCTTCAAGCTTCTAGCTCTCCTTGAGGATGAAAACAAGAGGGATTGGGATTGATTTGGAGAAATTTGGTGGAGTAATGAATACTTGGGTGAAGAACTCAACTTAGGGTGTTCGTCATGAACAACTAATGAAGAAAAGGGGGGCTACCTCTCCCTATATAGGGTCGGACACTCTAGGTTAGAGTTGGCTTGGTTTGAAAAGTGCAAAATATCCTCCAAGATTTGTCATAAAGAGTTTAACTAATGAGGAGTTTAACTAATGAAGGTTCTAATTTAATTTGAATGAGATATCCTAGTCATTCTCTCTACTTTAACTAGTTAGCCATGACTAAATTAATTGGGTTACACTATTGGTCATGACAAGTCTAGTTGGGTTCAAGTCTAGTTAGGTTCACGTGGGTTCACCAACAATTAGTCTGATTAAGGGCTAATCATGCACCATCCTCTATATTAATATTTATATATACATAACTATACCAATCATTATTAAATCAACAAATATAATACCAAATGACATAAATTCTCTATTCTAAAAAGTGATGGTTACAATCCTATCCTCCTTAAAAAAAATTAGCCTCAAAATTTAAGAAAGAACTAGCACTATACAAGCAAGTAAAGTAAATACCTCACGGCTCAAAAAGATAAGGGTACAGCTCGTGCATCTCGGCTTCCCTCTCCCAAGTAGACTCTCATGGAGAGTGATGCCTCTGGGTGGCGTAAAAATATGACTTCAGAGCCATTGGCGTACAGCAGAGCTTCAACGCTGGTCAGCGTAAAACAGAGCTCCAGAATAACCAGCGTAAAGCAGTACTTATCACGCTCTAGTCCCAAAATACGTAGGACTAGGAATACGTAACACGCCAGCCGTATGTATACGAACTCTAATATATGGAAACCATATACACACGTACGATGTAGATGAATATCCAATCCATAGTGGTAATATACTATCACAACAAGTCACACGCAATCTATATCTCATCCACAGCACAAATAATAGATAAATGGAAATCAATAACTGAATATCAAAGAAGCAGTCTCAAATAGAAATCTCAAAGTGTGATAGTCGGGTGGAAACAAATCCACTGCACATCGACTATAACCAAAACTACTAAAGAGAGAAGAGAATAAACTCTAATATAAGAATAAATGTCTCAAAAAGGAATAACAACTAGAATCTCTAAACAGCTGCAATGAATCACATATAATCCGAAGGTAAGATCTCCTCAGACTGATAGGTAGCGTCAGGTCCAGGTCCATACTCCTGTGGGTACTCCTGCTCATCTATATCTAGAAAGGTACCAGGTCCTCAGAGGGACGTAACAAGATACATATAAATATGCCAATAAAGTATTGAAATGTAAACATCCATTGGGGTCGCCTAACCATCTATGTGAATACAGTTTGAGAACAACTTTCCACCAAGTGGGCTATCTGGCTAAAATGGGATTGGCATGGTTCTCTTGGAGATCCAGGGGCCTACAAAGGCACGACGACTTTTGAACGTCGGAGGCCCGCCTGATAATATATAATATATAATATATAGTGGTCATCATGACCGCGCATCTCCGGCGGAGCGTACGGGTTACACAAGGAAAGTACAAAGGAGCCCAAATGCCTTACTTGTTGTTCTCCCCACCCAATGCTCTAAGCATGTCATGTCCATGACACGATAATACCTCTAATAACCGCCAGGTCTACTAGCATGCAAAGTTTCTATTGGCAGTTATCCCTATCCGTCGCATGACCTATACGTACCAGTGGTCAGCCGAGTACGCAAGTCCGTGTCCTACATGTGACTCACACTCGTGTAAGAATAGTGTCATGGCCAATGAAACATAAATGCCTCATGAAAATGGGATAGTCTCATAAAGTAGGTCCAATGCATATACATAAATAAAAATATAGTACGACGACACCGCCGTTGCACCCAAGTTTCCTAGGACGCGTAGTTTATATAGCAGTTAAAATAAATGAACTAAAATAAATAGAAATAAATATGCATGCATCATATGGAATGTAAATACAGTACAATGGCAAGGTATACTTGCCTGGCAAGAAATCTGTAAAGTGTACGCGCCCAAATGTCAAGGACACGGAACCTGGAACTAAGGCCTCCGAACAAACGTCTCCGGATGCTGAAATAAACATCATCAACATTTTCGGAATCAGCAAAATAGCAAAAAAGCACATCCCTTTCGTCCAATTTGGATACAGGGGCAAAACGGTAATTTTGGGTAAAAGTGGGGTCCACGTGTGGCCCACTTTGCACCGAAAAGCGTGCCGAGGATAACAGTCTCTAAATGGGACAAACTATAGGTCAAACAATTCTAAATGTCAATAAGAACCCAATGGTATGTCCAAATATGAATTCCGACGGGCCGAACACAATTTTGTCCAAAAAGTTAACTATGGGGCCCGCCAATTGGCGATTTGGTCAACCGTCTCAGAATTACGTGAAAATTGGGTCACAGGACCAGTGCGTTACCACGAGTCTAGTGGCGCAAGTTTTGTCGCAATCTGACAAGCGTGCACAAAATACGCGCGAGTTCTACAAAAGTTGCGATACGGGGTGTGTCCGCGGATACGGCCTGATTTCGGCGCACACACGCGTCCGAATCAGTTCTCACGAATTTTTACTTGTCCGGTTACGCTGCGTGCACCATTCGGTACACTTGGTACACGGCGGGGCGGTCCCGTTTGGCGGAACGCGCTCCATTTTCCAACTTTTTTAAATTTAGAAAAAGTGGGCTCGCGGAGTTTTGTGACGAATTTAATTCTGTCCACAACAGCTAATAATCTAGGATTATTTAATAGAAAATAAACTAGGTCAAGTATTCTACACATACAAAAAAGAATCACCGAATTCGGATCTCTGTGGTGGGAGATACGAACTTGACAACATGGATGGTCACCGCAGTTTTCTGCGATCCCAGAATTGGGTCTGCTTGCGCCAACTTGGGTACTGTTTTTGCCTATGGGTACACGTTGTTCGAGGTCTACTATCATACAAATATGGGAAAGAGTTAAGGGGTGAGCATACCGGTGAAGATGGAATGGCATTTGGTTGAGCGAGTCGATGGGAAGCAACTCCGGAACGAAGGTACCTCGTGTGGAAATCTGCAGTGCGCGGGGTCGGGGTCGTCGGGATTGGTTTGGACGGCCTGGCGGGGTTCTCTGGCTGCGGTGGCGGCTCTAGATGAGAAGAGGAGGGTCTGGAGGTTTTAGGTTAGGGTTTAGATATATATATATATATATATATATATATATATATATACATATATATATATATAGGGAGAGAGGTTGGTTCGGGTCCGCAAGGGCAAGGGGCGTTGGTGGAATTCTAAAGGGGGGGCGCTGTGTTGTGGGATGTGGAATAGGAATGGTGATGGGAATGCTAACGTTTTGCTACTAAGAATGCTAGCAAGTTTGCTAGCTAATTTTTTTTTTGCTAACTTTTGCTTTAAGTATGGGTGGCTGTGGTTATTAATAAGTTTATTAGTTTTGTTATTATTATTAGTTAATCATTATTTAATAATTCTTTTCTTTTCTTTTTTTCTTCTTAAATATATATATACATATATATATATACTCATAAGAAAATTTATAGACCGTTAGGCTAGCAACTGCTCAAGGGGTCTCCTACATGAAATAAATTTCGAAAAATTCCTGATGGTCCCGTAAATCCTCTAAGTGCCCGAACACCTAAAATAAAAATTATTAAAAATATATTTCTCCTATTTAGCCACTAATTACTATAATTAAATTATTAATTAATAAATAAAAAGGGTATATATGATTTTTAGGAAGGGGGTTTTACAGTACTCCTAGACTGTTTTGGCATAAAAAGGTTGCTACATCGCCACTCTGGCGTAAACTAAGTCTGCTTTTAATGCAGCGGGAAGTTGTATGAGGAACTCTTCGTATTCCTCGAATGAACCTGTCAGACAAAACAGTGAACCTGACTCCTGACAAAGAGTACTGCACGACGATCGAGAGGACAGCTGTAATGATGATTCTGCACAGAGACCCAGACCGTCGTTTAGTGACATAATCTTTGATATGAGACATTGTTTACGCATTCAAGGAATACGCTACCTATTCTACACAGGCAGAGATGAGCTTTACGCCCAGGATAAGACGAAACCAACCAACACGTCAAAAGCTGCTCTTCGTACAGAACTCGAGGCACGTCTCTACAGTTAATGTGCGAGATGGGGGCAGATCTCTGCATTTAATGCACAAGATTTGGTGCTACTTTTAACAACTGGGAGAGCTAAAATTAGGGCTAACATGCTCACGTCACTATCTCTGTATATTACGCCAAACCAGGCTATTTTTAGCTATAGGAGTACGCCGTATGCTATCTCCTCGAAATACGCCAACCTGGCTATTTTCAACTATACGAGTATGCCATATGCTATCTCCTTGAAATACGCCAACTCAGGCTATATTTGTAAAGGTATGTGATAAAGCTACTTGGCCCAGAATACGCTCAAGACCTCAGTCAAGGAAGGATAATTGGTTATCTTTACGCTGGTTACCTATCCATGCAGCATCAAGCTTTACGCAGAACTTGGCTTTTACGCCATCAAGACAACTACTTGGCTTTTACGCCAACAAAACAGCTACTTGGCTTTTACGCCATTAGAACAGCTATTTGGCTTTTAAGCCAACAAGATAACTATTTGGCTTTTACGCCAACCTTCTCTACGCGAGGGGCAGTTACCTACGTGGCTTGCATGCCATGATCTTCGATGAGCTATTATACACGTTACCTCATAATAGGATACGTGTTACATGCAGATTCAGGAGATCATTCAGACGTGGGTAGCAGTTACAATAACTGCCGCATAAAAGGTGCAGTTCTTTCCGCTGTTCGGTTGCTGCGCCTACTGGTCAGTTACTGTGACCGAACTCTATAAATAGAGATCTTCGGCCACAGAAGACAGGGGTCAATTTTGAGGGGGGCACATTCAAGCTCAAGAAAAGGATCGGAAAGAAAAGAGAGATCGAAATCAGAGGAGATCAGAGAGAGTACCCATAGAGAGTGTTGATTGATAACTTCGGTAACGAGAATTCAATCCCTCCTGCCATCTTTGAAGCTTCTTCTTCTTCTACATCACTTCTTCATCATCGTGTGGTCCAAGGGACAAAGTGATCGACCGCAGATCAGACTCCTATAGCAATATTTTTCCAGAATTTTTTTTTTTTGTACTTAACATCCTCGTATAGGATTAATTGTACTTTTTTTTCTTGTTTGTAAACAAAGAAAATATTTCGTATAAACCTACTCTCAATTTCTTTCATTTATTATCAAACACAAGATGACGACTCTGTTGGGGACTATTTTCTCATCTGACGAGAAAGCCATTGCTCAACACGATGCTGTATCCGTCGGATCAATGAAGAAGACATTGGTCATCCAATTCGACCAATCGGCTTACGAAGACATGCTTCGAGCAGGGGATAGCTCTCATTCCCTCTCTGTTCAGGACAACAGGAAGCTGCGTAAAGTATGGATGCCCCAGACATCCTCTATCCTTTCTGTGGACTCTCCCTCTCCGATCAACAAGGTTGTGACATCACGACCTATACACTCTGTGTGTAAAAACCTATCTCTCATCTGTGACGTGACAGAAAAAGCTTCTGGCAATGCCCTAGTGCCAATCCAGAAGTCTAGAACACGCTTTACGCGTAAAACTTCGTCTCCCGTCTGTGACGTGGCAGACAAAATTTCTGATAAGGCCTCAGCGCCAATTCAGAAAATTCAAACGTGTCCCGCGCGTAAAACTTTGTCTCCCGTCTGTGACGTGGCAGACGAAATTTTTGACAAGGCCTCAATGCCCGCGCAGAAAATTCAAACGCGCTTTGTGCGTAAAAATGCATCTGATGGACCCTTGGATCACATCAAGGAAAAATACGTGGCGAATCTTTAGACCTCTAGAGTTGTACGCCACCAAGAGAAGAAGATTATGCGGACTCCACCTGTTTTACGCGAGTCTGTACGAAGCTCCAGATTATGCCAGGATAAGCCCATCCGATAAAGAAGACCCGCTTCTCGGGGAAATACGCTCCCCAGACGGATGATGGATCATATGCCACTCACATGGGCGAACTGCTGTATACTTCTGGCAGAGAGAGGGTTATGGTTCCCAATATCCATGCTCCTACTGATGTAAAAAGGCAGAATAAGCCTTCTTCTTCTTCTGTTAATCCCTCTGATTTGCGTTATTTCTTGATCCAGAAGCGCAAAGACAGGGGATCTTCCAACATGTCTATTACACCCTCTAGGGAGCATTATTGTAATAGTCATAAAGTTGTAGTTAATTACTGCTATTCTAAGGCAAACCGTTCAGTTTTTGACCGGTTGAACTACTCTTTGTCTCTACAGGAAGAAGAGCCGACATTCGCATCAGTGAACATGGCTTCACACATTCTTAGAGGAAGGTCAAGCTCAAGACGTCATCCCTCTAGAACTCCAAGCCAAAGGAGATTCAACAGACTCCTTGAGAATATTGAGGCAGGTGTCTTTCGAAACACCCGCTCGAGGTCACGACAACCCGCTTCATATTCTTCTGATTCCGACACTGGGGGTCGCCAATTTCCCGAATCTGATGCTAAAAGTATAGACTCGATCTCTATAGAGATCTATACTAACCCCTTAGTAGCATCCAGAGAAATGGGAGTTTATGCCATTGGAGATGAACATAAAGAGGCTTTCCCATCAGGAAGTACTGACCAATGCATCGCTGTATTGGAAGCATCGCTTAAAGAGATGCATTCCATGATGGAGTATGCGTCAGATGATGGTGACTCAATAGGCAGCTGCAATAGCTCAAACATCGGTTCCTCCGACTCAACTACAGGTGGGGGTGGACCTACCACCATCCAACGCAAACCAGGAGCCTATTCTAAATCAAGAGTCAGCAGCTCCTCAACTTCTTAACTCGGAGAATGTATTGCCTCCTGTTGGAGTCATAATACAACCAATCTCTCACCACTCTGCGGTCCCTCTCCCAGCTGAAGATCTGATGCAGGTAGTTCGGGAATTGAAAGCCCAATGATGCCTTGAAGCATAAGGATCAGCTCAAGAAGTTGGGAATCAATCAGCCATACCCAGCTATCTGGGACGAGATCCCTTTCCCACCTAAATATAAACCACAGGCTATGGTTTTGTTTGAGGGAAAGACATCACCGAGTCAGTACATGAACTACTTTAGCATGATGATAGTGTTGTTGCAAGAGAATGACGCCCTTCTCACTCAAGTGTTTAAAGGCTGTCTGTCTGGAGTAGCCTATCAATGGTATCGCAGTCTGTCGGACAACTGCATTACTTCTTTTGAAGATTTCAAGACTCTGTTCTTCGCTTGATTCTACGAAGGAGGGATGGGCATGTCTATGTCATCACTTATCAAAGTGAAGCAGAAGGAGAAGGAGAGCGTTCGTACTTTTATCGAATGCTTTCGTTAGGCTACCTTGCAAATGCCTCCCGGAGTTTCGGATTCTGCCTTGGTGGACATTTATAGTAAGAATCTTCTCCCGCTAATCTCAGTATTCATGGGACCATATCAGTTCCATGATTGGCCCTCGTTTATCATCTCAGCGATAGCCACTGAAGATAACAGTCGGAAGACGTGTGACAATGGAATCATGATCTCTATCTCTGATCGAGGGAAGCAATCATCTTCCAATAACGATCATGCTCGTAGTTCTAAAGGGAAGGAAGCTCTGGCAATCAATACGTCTAGGCAACATACTCCGGTGACTACACAGACAAATCCTGGGACTTCCAGGCCTAAAGAAGAATATTCTTTTGATGACGACGATATTCCGAGCATATTCGATTGTCTAGTCAAAAGTGGCAAGCTTACTCTCCCCGAAGTAAAGCGGATAAATAAAGTCGGCAGTACCAATAACCCTAAGTACTGTATTTTCCACAGATACATACATCACCCCACAAAGGCATGTTATGTATTAAAAAGGAAAATCCAGGAGCTGATCGACGCCAAGGCTATCACTCTGCGTAATAGCGAAAAGACGGTCACTGCCAACATGATCTCTCTCCAGTTTGGCAATCTGCCCCCTCAGGAAATCCTGGATGGTGTAGCACATATTCCAAGGGCGATGATAAACATTGTTAATCTCCCTCCAACCAGAGATCAGAACCATGACCTGGTACCCCTAACTGCAAAGCGCGAGGAAATTATGTGGGTTCATCCTGATTTGGTGTCAGAGATTGAGGAAGAGACTCAAGCTGCTAAAGCTAAGTCTAAAAAGAACTCAAGATGCAAACCATGCCACATGGTTGCAATATCCCCGACATCAGAAGATGAGGCTTTAGCAACCGGAACCCGGTCAGGCAAAGCCTACCTCAAGGACTATGGAGGAAACCAGGGGGAATCAACGGCAGACACTTCAGCTGTCAAACCTCCAGAGCCTGAACCTGTTATACCAGAGGCAGGTCCTTCTAGACCAACTTTGGTAAACAAGGGCAAGCAAAAAGAAGTTCGTTTTGATAAACCTTTGAAGAATATTCAAAACAAAGGGTTAGAAAAACCATATAACTTTGACATCTTGGCCCAGTTGGCTAATACACCAGCCATATTGTCCATTTTCGATCTCCTAAGGCTATCCAAAGACACTCATCAAGCCTTGAGTGAAGCATTAATGTAGGTGGATGTATGCTTGACTCAGCTCAAATCCCTTGATAAAGAGCCTGTGGCGTGCCCTTAATGCCATAGTGTGATGGAAGTGGTCCCTAATATCACTTTCACTCAAGAGGACATATTGTTAAAACATAACAAGCATGACAGGCCTCTTTATTACACCGGATATGTTGGCTCCATAGAGGTAGACCGGATTCACATAGATCCGGGATCGTTGATCAGCATTATCCCTCATGGTCTGTTAAGACCATTAAGAATCCCTACAAGCGAACTGGCTTATACTACCACCACAATCGTAGGCTTTAATGCCAGAAAGAGCAAACCGTTGGGGAAGATTCGTCCGAGGATCCAGATTGGTGACCTTAGATTAGTGGCTACTTGCTACATCATTGATTCAGAGGTGTCTTACAATATTCTGTTAGGAAGACCATGGATTCACGATCATAATATTGTTCCTTCCACTCTACATCAATGCTTCAAATATGTAGACGCCCAAGGGACAGTAAAAACAGAGTTTGCGAATCTCAATCCTTTCAAAGGAGTTGAATCCTATTATTCTGATGCCATGTTATACACCCAAGACTACATGAAGGAGGTGTCAGGCAAGACAGAAGAGAAATCCTACCGGGAGCCAGCAGAACCCTCTATCGAGCAACCTTTGTTAATCCAGGTGAAAGGGCGGACTACCCGTCCAAAAGTCATGGAACCATGGCTATCCACTTGAGAAGAACCAAATTGGGAGGAGGAAGTGATCCTCTAGTGATCACTCTGAACCAGAAACCCCCACCTATGGTCATCAACCTCAGGCGAAACAAGCAGCCGACTGATATAAATACAACCGGGAACATGGTTTCTGATAATAATAAAGATTCACTTTTCCAGTATAGTGACGCTCAATTTCCAAATCAGGAATCCTCCCCCCATAACGATATAGAACCTATAGCACAAAAAATCCTGGAAGTTATAGACTCCTATCATCCGTATGTGTGGGAAGTAGCATCAACATCCAATGTCGTCACAAAATATGGGCCATATAAAGATTCTATCTTTATTGTCCTACCTACTCGCAATGATCAGCATCCAATAGTCTTCGGTCGCATGCGGATTAAACCAATTGTACAAGAAGATTCTTACGAGTCTGATGCTGGGAAATTGCAGATTCACAGATATATCCCACAAGCTTTGAAGATTATACAAAGCATGGGTTATGACTTGAAGTTAGAACCAGGCCTCAACTATGGGAAAGGCAGAAGAATGTCGTTGCATGGTGATCCCTACTGTCAACGAACTCATTTTGGGTTAGGGTATACTATACATCTTGTAACTTCCAATGACTCTAAGTCAAATGAGGAGACCATTTCCTCTTTTCAAAATAATTTGTCATCTTCCGATTCAGGTGATAAACTCAAACAGGTATTTTCAGTAAATATGGTGTTGACAGAGTCTCTCGAAACAGAGGGACAAAAATCTGAACCATTTAAAGATGAATCCTGGGCTCAGCAAATGGATACACAATGGGAACTCCGGTTCGAGCAAAGAGAACCACCCACTGAAGATAAAATTATCCAAGTCAATGTTGGGGATAAATTTTTACCAAAGCCGATATTTATCAGTAACAATTTTTCCGAAGAAGAAAGGGAAGAAATGATCCAGCTGATAAAAGAATATATCGATGTCTTTGCGTGGAATTATGAGGATATGCCAGGTCTTGATCCTAAAGTGGCTACCCATAAACTCAACATATGGCCCAATTTAAAGCCTGTAAAGCAACACCAACGCTGGTTCCGCCCAGATATGATGGATGCCATTGAAGCTAAAATCAAGAAGCTAATAGCCTGTGGGTTCATCCGGGAAGAACAACATCCTGATTGGGTCGCCAATATTGTCCCGGTTATGAAAAAAATGGGAAAGTGCGTGTCTACATCGATTTTCGAGATCTAAATGCAGCTTGCCCTAAAGATGAGTTCCCTTTTCCCATTACAGACGTCATGATCGATAATACGTGCAGTTTTGAATGCATGTCTTTCATGGACGGATTTTCAGATATAATCAGATTAAGATGAATCCTGAAGATGAGAAGCATACTCCTTCCGGACACCATTGGGGGTATATTGCTATACGGTTATGCCTTTCGGATTGAAGAATGTCGGAGCTACGTATCAACGAGCTATGAGTAACATATTCCATGAGCACTTATACAAAATAGTGGAATGTTACGTAGACGATATTGTTGTCAAAAGCCGCCTCAAGGATAATCACATCCAAGACTTGAAGACAGTATTCGAGTTGATGCGCCAACACCAACTCAAAATGAACCCCACAAAGTCCTTTCTTGGTGTATCCAATGACAAATTTCTGGGATTTGCCATTACCGCTAAAGGCATTCAAGTGGACCCTAATAAAGTAAAGGCTATCCTAGAAATGCGACCGCCCCGTAATCTGAGGGAACTCAGGGGATTTTAAGGTCGTTTGGCTTATATCAGGAGATTCATATCCAACCTCTCTGGGAGATGTCAACCTTTTTCTCGCCTGATAAAGAAAGGTGTGTCATTCGTATGGGACGAAGCCTGTCAGCAAGTATTTAATGATATCAAATGCTATCTCACTAATCCTCCAGTTCTGGTGCCACCCGTCATAGGAAGACCATTTTTGCTGTATGTTCGAGCAATGGATCATTCTTTAGGGGCTCTCCTCGCACAGAAGAACAATGAGGGTCATGAACAGGCTACCTACTATCTAAGCAGGATGATAGTCGGAGCTGAATACCGGTACAATCCAGTAGAAAAAGAATGCTTGGGCCTAATGTTCTCCATTCAGAAGACGTGACATTACGTCACGGGCCAAACTATTTATATCATCTCTAGAATTAATCCTCTTCGAGTATTGATGGACAAGCCAAGTGTTCTTAACTCCCGAATCGCGACTTGGGCGATGTTATTAACACCGTATAATATAGTGTATGTCCATCAGAAGTCCATCAAAGGTCAAGCCTTGGCTGATTTCTTAGCTGCTCAACCAATTCCGAAAACCTCTAAACTATACGAGGACATTCCCAATGAAGTTGTAGAATGTAATTCCATAATGGAAGGTGATACGTGGCAGCTATTCTTCGATGGTGCATCCAGAACTAGTCCCAAGGGAAACGTGGTTTCAGGAGTAGGAATTGCCTTGGTGACTCCTGATAAACTCGTCATCTATCGAGCATATTCTCTTAGCGAACCCTGCTCTAATAATGTGGCAGAGTATAACGCCCTACTAATCGATCTTCAAGTCGCTAAAGAATTGTATGTTGAATATCTGGAAGCTTTTGGTGATTCTCAGTTGATCGTCAATCAGGTCAGAGGAATATATGAAGTCCGCAATCCAGACCTCATTCCTTATCACCAAGCAACGATCGAGATAGCCATGTCTTTTAAAGGATTCTTCCTAGAGCACGTGCCTCGATCTCAAAATATGGAAGCTGATGCTCTGGCCATTCTAGCTGCAGATCTAGATATTCCTATAAGAAGGCAGAATTCAGTGATCCTTCTTAACAGAGATTTATTCTGTGTGAAAAATAATTTTCACATAGAACGCAGCTACACTATAAACACGGCTCCTCCAAAGAGAGACTGGAGAAGTCCCTTTATAGACTTCGTATTATACGGAATCTTACCAGAGGATCCTAAAGAAGCAGTATCCATCAAAAGACGATCACTACGCTTCTATTTTGATGCTTCTTCACAAAGTCTATATCGCCGAACATACGATGGACTACTATTACGATATCTCTCTGACGATGATACAAAATGGGTTATCTGAGAAGCTCATGACAGCGTATGTGGAGCACATCAACCCGGTCCTAAGTTACAGGATCGTATCAGTAGGATGGGCTACTACTGGCCTACCATGATTGCAGAGGCCGTGAAATATGCAAGACAATGCAAAGCCTGTCAGGTTCACGCAGATTTTATACATCAGTCTTCTGAGTATTTATATCCTATGATTGCATCATGGCCCTTTGAAGCATGGGGTATGGACATCATTGGTCTGATTCACCCGTCGTCTTCTAGAGGACATCGGTTCATATTGGCTATCAACGATTATTTCTCCAAATGGGCGGAGGCGATCCCTCTTGCTGAGGTGAAGACATCCAACGTGATCAGCTTTATCAAACAGCATGTGATTTATCGCTTTGGGATACCCCGAAGGATAATTCATGATAACGGGTCTCAATTCATCAGCCAAGTGTTTTACCGATTTTGCGATAAGAATCGGATACAGAATATGGCCTCAATGGCTTATAATCCTGATGTTAATGGTCTGGCGAAAGCCTTCAACAAAACCATCATCAAACTCTTGAAAAAGTTCGTCTCTTCGAACAAAAGAGATTGGAATGAGAAACTGGGGGAATATCTCTGGGCATATCGCACAACGGTACGAACATCAATAGCTTGTACCCCATTTTTATTAGTTTATGGGTGTGAAGTAGTTCTTCCCATAGGAATCCAAATTCTATCACTCAGAATAGCAGTGACTAATGAGTTGACTCAGGAAAATAATAATCACTAAAGGCTTCAAGAGCTAGAAGGATTAGACGAGAAACGCCTTCAAGCTCAACAGCGCATTGCGTTCTACCAGGCACGCATTTCCAGAGCTTTTAATCAAAAAGTAAAGGAAAGAGTGTTCAAAGTTGGTGAACTAGTTTTAGCAGTGAAGAGGCCAATGATCATTACACACAAAAGTAAGGGAAAATTCTAGCCTAAATGGGAAGGTCCTTATGTGATTGAAACGACGTTCTCAAACGGCACTTACAGATTAGCCAAGCCTAATAAAGATTTGATAATGGCTCCTATCAAAGATAAATTCCTGAAGAAGTACTATGCTTGATCTCCTTTGCTCAAAGAAGTATGGTGAAGATTTCTCTGATAACATTTCATCACAAAGATTGGTTGGATCATATTCTATCATGTTATTATGACCTCTGAATAGATATGTTTGACTAATTTAAAACTTCAAAACATATCACATCCATATTACCTCTGATAGTGTTTTGTATACAAATTTAATTGGAGCATATTCTATCATGTCCATATAACCTCTGAATAGATACATCCAACTGAAACTTATCGAAAGTATATCACGTCCATATTACCTCTGATATATCTTTCATCTTAGCCTATCATTTATATTCAAAAGTGATAGGTCCACAAAATCAGAAAAATATCTTTACTTATCTCTGGAATAGCAAAATTACAGAAGAAGCAAAAAGGTACATCATTGGGGAGGAGCAGTTAAATCCCTAATCTGTCGTGCCAAAGCAGCCATCCTCTCATTCCTGGAGTTCAAAATATGGTTGCGAGCCCGTTCCAGCCTTGCATCGTCGTCGTTCAAGCGAGATAGTTCGGACCGAGCATCAACAAAACTGGCACGAATGTCACCCGCACGCTCCAAGTTCTGCTGAGCTATCTCCACTTGGCCCTTAAATACATCACGGGCTGCCAACGTCTTGAGAAGCCTCTCCCTTGCCTGAGCGAGTTCAGCTTCCAAATCTTGAACCCTCGCTTTATCTCCCTCATATTCGGTCTGGCACTTAGCTAACTGAGGAATAAAATCCACCAAGACAGCCCGCTCCTTATCCATCTCTTGCTGCTGTTCTTGGATGGATTTGTCCAGAGTTTGGATTTGCTCAGCAAGCTCTGCAGTTAAGGAGTCATACTTAGCTTGAACCAAATCGTCGATGCTGCCCCAAGATAGTTGCAAATACTCGTTAATGGGTTGTTCTAAACCATTAACTATTTGCTCTAGCGCATCAGCTCGGTCATTATCATTGAAATTCCTAATCTGCACTATAAGGAGATTGGAGGACATCTTCAGAGCATTGAAACCTAAGTTTTTCTCCAGCACCAGCGATATCAACTCTTTCAAAGTGAGATAGAATATGCTAGTGTATTGATCCACTAGCATAGCAAAGCTCGAATGGACGTCGGGAGTGGCCGCAATATCAGTAAATCTTTCTCCAGGAATGACTGCAGAGGATGTCACCACGGTTGTTGCTTCAACAGAGGGCGCGACAAAAGAAGAGACACCAACAACAGTTGAAGTTGCTGGTATACTCGACGAAGGAGGCACGAACGAGATGGTGGGTTCATCCACCCCTGATGTTATTTGAACCTCCATTGACGGGATGACACCTGAGAATGTTGCGGAGGAGAGATCGGCAGTTTCAAAGCACTCTTCTTCGACGTTGATCACCACCGTTTCATTAAATGGATCCGCAACAAAGTCAGAGGTTGTGTCAACTCTGCCCTCCCCAGAGATGTCTTCGCCTGAAAAGAAGATAAGAGAAAGTTAATATCCTTGATGTTAATTTTCCTTAAGAAAACGTGAAGACAATATTTACCTATGGCCGATGGCATGTATGTTGCGTCTGCAGCCTATATAGCTAAATCATGTCTTAATGATGCTAAGCAAGCTGTCATACCTGGGAAAGAGGGTACACCAATTGACGTTTGAGGAAAGTTATCCCAGTCCTCACCCAGATCCACTCTAGGTTCATCGGGTGGAATCTCGCTGGAAATACTTACAGACGAAGGAGGGGCTACTCCCGTTATTGGTCTGGATAAAGGTATACTAATTCTGAGTATGCTCGGTCTCGAAGGCGACCTCGAAGCACTACCAATAGCGGTAGTAGCGGCAGCGATCGTGAGCAAAGAATCCCCGGCACTGTCAGCCGGAACTGTGGAGGTTCCCTCTCTAAAAGGCGAAGGACCTCGAATTAAAAAATTATCCCCAACAGGAGAAAATGACAGGCTCACTCCTAGAGGCCCCCTTGGTGGAAGCCCTTTTGGGACCTCTGGTTATCTACTTCTTCTTGCGGGGGGAAGGCTCTTTCGGAGTTGAAGCCTTTCGTTTATTGGAGATAACGAGAGGCTCTGCTTGTGGAGCTATTACGCCTCTCGTTATTATCAACAAGTATTCGTCTGCCCCGGCGGTGTCTTCACCTTCATCCGAGGAAACAGACGGAATCTCCTCCTTTGCAGTGGACTTACGGAAGGGCACCCAGAAACTTCCATGCACATCGAAATCGCGATGAAAGGTATTGATGGACGCATAAAACTGCACGTACGAGTGCAGAATGCGCAACTCCATGGAGAGAGAAGTCGCGGGCACAGCAAAAGTTACACCAGTACAGCCCGTGATAAAGTACCGCCATCCTCTGGCTCCATCAATAAGTCCACCTTTGGACATGAAACTGGTGATGGGATTCCCCATATGCAACTGATCATACCCAAATTGCCTGACGAATCGACTGGGCAAATAAGGCTCCAAGAAGCAGTGGTCCTCACTTTTGTACAATAAATGGGAAGGTCTAATGCAGACCAACCAATAAAAGGCTTCAGGAGAAAGAATGGTCCTCCCATGACCCCCATCCTGAAGTTTCGTCCCCTGTTGATTGATATGTACGGGGGGGACGATGCAGAAGAGCTTACAGCCATGAGCAAAATTTAACGCTCGCCGGCAATCTATGACAGTCGCCACATTCCAAAGGGAATTCTTGTAGTTCAACAAGTTATTTCCCGAACTGTTGGCGGAGCCGGGAGATATCACCCTGGTGTTGTGAAGGATCAACCATCCTATCAGGTATAAGAATGGTAATTCTATCCTGGGAAATCCTTCATGCTGCGTATCATCAGCTAACAGCCCATCAGTGAGGGCCCACAGGCCAGCTTGTATTCTACACATCATGGCAGGGAGCAGGTCCAGTCTTGCTCCGAACACCAAACGCACTGCGGGCCATAAGGTGTTGTGATGTATGTGATCCACAGACGCAATGCCAGGCACTACCCAGCGACGTATCCAGACAGAGAGGAAGCCAGCCAGTTGAGCTTCCCTTGACAGAGGCTTGCGATAATGCCTCATGTAACTGAAGGCTTTAGTGTCAGCAGGATAACCCTTTATTTCCTCATGGAGAATATAATTTGAAGCCCCTGCGTCTTCAATAAGATCATCCACCGTATTGGCGCTCAGCATGCTCAGGAGATTCAAGGGCTTATCTCTGCTATCTATAACCTTGTCCGGCTTAGCATTCCTGGCCTGATGGAAGAAGAGGTAGGCTGCCCACTTGTTGATATGAGCCAAAACATAGGGCTCTTTGTAGAAAGTGGTACAGGCAAGATAGTGGCACATCAGCTCCTGGTACACCGCCACTGCCCGAGGGTTTGTATCCCTGAGCTCCCTATTTGTAGGGACGTACTCTTCGTAAGGAGCGTCCCCCATTGGCAGCTTTGAAATCTCTGCAATCTCATGAAGGTTTAAGCCCAACTCACCCAACGGAGTGGAAAAAGTCCCAGTGAGCGAGTTGTATCGCTCCATCAAGGCTAAGAAAAAGTTGGGGTTGACAGGCAGCCCAACACTAGTGGCGCTCACAGCCGCGAACAAGCCAATACTTTCCAGCTCCGTCTGGAAGTGCTTCAGGGCCCAGGTAGTTAAACTGGCCCATCGAAGATTCCTGGGGCTAAGCCATCCACTGGTCCGAGGGTTGACCTTGGGGTACACTCCTCCCTGTCCCATAAATTCATTGCAGAAGGTCGATATCTGAACCGGCTGGATCAGTGAGGTGTCCTCACTCGGGACACTACTCGGCAGCAATCCCCTAAAAGGCATAACAGGACCTGAAGGTCTGCTCATAAAGGCTCCTCGGTTCAATCCTTTATTGTATAAGATCTTCTCCGGCCGGCCATGAAGATCGGGAGTCAGGGTCCACACCATCTTCCTAGGATGTGTGGCATGGAAGAATGCCGAGATAGGGTAATCTCTGGGCATCCTGGGCAAATACATGACCGTGCCCTCAGCAGTAAACACCCAATCCTCCTTCTTGGCTTAGTCTGGGATTGTTTGTCGATAACATCCCCAAATAAGAAACCCGGTTTCTTATACTCAGTCACATCTATATATGTCAGGGGCTCTCCGCTGATCATACTCAACAGCATACGTTCTCCTTAGGACGAGATCAGGGTTCCTCTTTCTTCAGGATAATTGGCTCCAGAGATGGGGAATGTCACATGGGACAAGTCCTCCAAATAGTTTGAGTTCAGCATTCCGGCAGCAGAGCCCATCACTTCAGCCAAAGAAGAGATCTGCAAGTCCACTGCAAAATACAAGAAAATAAGTCAGTTTTTATGCTAGACATTACACTATTGCAGGATACGCCAAAGACTAACAGTCTGAGCTTTTACGCCAGACTGCAAAAACTTGAGCTTTTTACGCCAAAATCTATTTTTCATGCATAAAACTCAAGGTTGGCTTTTACGCCGAAATATAACAATATGAGCTTTTTACGCCAGACTGCCAAATTTTGAGTTTTTATGCCAGAATTTACATCTAGCGTGTAAAACTCAAAGTTTGTAGTATACGCCAAATTTTGACAGTCTGAGTTTTTACGCCATACTGCAAAAATTTGGAGTTTTTACGCTGACACATTAGGAATGTGGACGTAATAATAAAACATCTATGTGCATCATCTTCCTCGAAGAGGTTCTTAGAACAGAAGATGACCTTGCGTGTGCACGTAGAACGTGTGCGAAGGATTTTTTTCTCAAAGTCTTTACCTGTAATGCCCAGAGCACAGCTCGACGGGGGAGCACTACGTTCAGAGCGGGGCTCGCTCAGCCTAATGGGGGTTGCTCATGCTTGAGCAGTAGAGCGAGATGAGGAAGCGACATTCTTTCCCTTAGCAGTGGAAGCTTGTTTAGGTGCCATGGCGAATCTGAGTTCTCAGGAAAGAGACGAAGAAGAAGGGTTCTTGGAAAGCAAGGGTTTTGTGAAGACAGATAAAGAGTTTCTCTCTCAAGACCATGGGCTATTTATAGAGTTCGGATAACTCTTCAAATCCCTAACCAAATCCGATATTTAATATTCGGTTATAATTTGGGACCACGTCAGCCTATCATTTGAAAAAAGAAGACAGACAGTCAGTGATCCAGATTTTACGCGCAGAGCAGATCTATGATTTTACGCTCAGAAGCTTTTACGCTCAGAGGTTACAAATCTACGGTTTTACGCTCAGAGGCTATAAATCTATGGTTTTATGCTCAGATGCTTTTACGCTCGGGAGCTTTTACGCTCAGAGGCTACAAACCTACAATTTTACGCTCAGAGGCTACAAATCTATGATTTTATACTCGGAAGCTTTTTACGCTCAGAGGCTACAAATCTACGATTCTATGCTCGAAAGCTACAGATGTCTAAGTACAAGGGTTTACGCAGAAAATGCTCCTTTTTGGCTACAAAACATTCCAAGTGCCTGAAACTCACAGAGATCAGCATTGAAGATGACTCTTCTTCTTGGGTCATTGGAAGTTCATCCGAAGTCCAGTCAGAATCTTTTTCAAAAGTTTAAGTATGGCTTATTCGACAGACATTTCTCGCCCTTTTTCAAAGGATTTTTGGGAAACCATTCTTGAAGATGATGGTCTGAATAGAAAATTCTTCATATCAGAGAAGTGACAGTTCAAAAATTCTACGCGACTCATCGTCCAAAACAGCATGACAGTTTGGATCTTCAAAGACAACTTAATGCTAAAGAGCTTTCTACGCGTCTTCCGTTACGCGTAAAAGACGGGACGAGATCAGATACTCTTTTATCAGATTCGGCGTAAAATTATTCAGACGTGTTGAAGCTGCACATTATCAGACTTCCTCATAGCAAATATGGCAAATCATCAGATGCGTAAAAGAATACAAGTCTATTAATCATGATTATATATGATGGAAATCCAGTTTACAAAGGGTTTTTCATCTTCATGATTACATATGATAGAAATCCTTTTTCTACAAAGGGTTTCTCATTTTCATTTAAGATCACACCAAGAATCTGCTGTGCTAGGTTCTCATATTGGTGTAGATCTTTTTCGTCTTCTACATCAGTTAATCGGCTTTCGCGGCCGATTAACAAGAAAATAATTAATGGCAGGAGGATACAAAATTGGGCATTTATCAATTACGCAAGCCCACCCTCCATACGCCATGGCAGGCATGCCCTAGAAATTATGTTAGGGGTTCAGACCCAACACAATACTGGAAGACAGGGCCAAACTGTCTGCCTTCGCCCAGCGCCATAATGGGAGAAAATACACCTAACAAGCTGTGTGGTCTAATGTGACCCTTCCTCTCTCCTGGATGAATCGCCGTATGAAATTGCTGATTATCCCGAGCAAAGGAAGCTATGATATCCTTCCATAATCCAACGTTGCAGAGGACATTTGCTCGAAGACGCTTCTTTTTAGGGCTCCTTACATGCTGGAAAAACATGATCTTCTTCTTCCTCAGGTCAACCCAATAGATCTCGACAACCATCTCTTTTGGTGAAGGAAGTGTGGAAAGACAGGTTCACTCACTTGCCTTTATATAGGCAGAAGGGAACATATCAAATCCCAACAAACTTCCTAAAATCCGTCGAGAAATCAGCCTCGCAGAACGAGTCAAATTTGACCGTTTTATGCTTCATTCAAAGTGTTTCAAATTACGAGGAATTTAAAAACTTTGAAGGGGGTCTTATAGAAGCATAAAAAATACGCTGGGGAATTATACGCGTAAAACCCTCAATATGCAGCAAGCCTGCGTAAAATAGAGCTCCAGAATAACCTGCGTAAAGCAGTACTTCTAGACTGTTTCGGTGTAAAAAGGTTGCTACATTGCCACTCCGACGTAAACTAAGTCTGCTTTTAATGCAACGGGAAGTTGTATGAGGAACTCTTTATATTCCTCGAATGAACCTGTCAGACAAAACAGTGAACCTGACTTCTGACAAAGAGTACTGCACGACGACTGAGAGGATGGCTGTAATGATAATTCTGCACAGAGACCCAGACCATCGTTTAGTGACATAATCTTTGATATGAGACGTTGTTTACGCATTCAAGGAATACGTTGCCTATTCTACACAGGCAGAGATGAGCTTTACGCCCAGGATGAGACGAAACCAACTACCACGTCAAAAGCTGCTTTTTGTACAAAACTCGAGGCACGTCTCTACAGTTAATGCGCGAGATGGGGGCAGATCTCTGCATTTAATGCACGAGATTTGGTTCTACTTTTAACAACTGGGAGAGCTAAAATTAGGGCTAACATGCTCACGTCACTATCTCTGCATATTATGCCAAACCAGGTTATTTTTAGCTATAGGAGTACGCCGTATGCTATCTCCTCGAAATACGCCAACCTGGCTATTTTCAACTATAGGAGTACGCCGTATGCTATCTCCTTGAAATACACTAACTCAGGCTATATTTGCAAAGGTACGTGATAAAGCTACTTGGCCCAGAATACGCTGAAGACCTCAGTCAAGGAAGGATAATTAGCTATCTTTACGCTGGTTACCTATCCATGCAGCATCAAGCTTTACGTAAAACTTGGCTTTTACGCCATCAAGACAGCTACTTGGCTTTTACGCCAACAAGACAGCTACTTGGCTTTTACGCCATCAGAATAGTTATTTGGCTTTTACGCCAACAAGACAGCTACTTGGCTTTTACGCCATCAGAACAGCTATTTGGCTTTTACGCCAATAAGATAACTATTTGGCTTTTACGCCAACGAGATAGTTATTTGGCTTTTACGCCAACATTTTCTACGTGAGGGGCAGTTACCTACGTGGCTTGCATGCCATGATCTTCGATGAGCTATTATACGCGTTACCTCGTAATGGGACACGCGTCACATGCAGTTTCAGGAGATCATTCAGACGTGGGTAGCAATTACTATAACTGCCGCGTAAAAGGTGCCGTTCTTTCCGCTGTTCGGTTGCTACGCCTACTGATCAGTTACTGTGATCGAACTCTATAAATAGATATCTCCGGCCACAGGAGACAGGGGTCAATTATGAGGGGGGCACATTCAAGGTCAAGAAAAGGATTAGAAAGAAAAGAGAGATCGAAATCAGAGGAGATCAGAGAGAGTACCCATAGAGAGTATTGATTGATAACTTCAGTAACGAGAATTCAATCCCTCCTTCCATCTTTGAAGCTTCTTCTTCTTCTACAGCACTTATTCATCATCGTGTGGTCAAGGGACAAAGTGATTGACCGCAGATTAGACTCCTATAGCAATATTTCCCCAGAATTATTTTTTTTGTACTTAACATCCTCGTATAGAATTAATTGTACTTCTTTTTCTTGTTTGTAAACAAAGAAAAGGTTTTGTATAAACCTACTCTCAATTTCTTTCATTTATTATCAAACAACAACCATCTCTGGTCCCAACAATATTCTCTCACCAACATTATCCCAAGATAAGGGAGTGCGACATCTTCGCTCATACAATGGCACGAATGGTGACATCTCAATACTAGCTTGGTAACTGTTATTATAAAAAAAATCTACCAGATAGAGATGATCCTACCAAGAACCTCTGAAGTCTAGAACACATATGAGTAGCATATCCTCGAGAGTCTGAATAGTCCTCTCTGACTGCCCATCCATCTGAGGGTGATATGCGATACTAAAATTGAGCTGGATGCCCAAGCTAGCCTGTAAACTCCTCCAAAAATAGGATGTAAAGTGACTATCCAGATCCGAGACTATGCTCACAGGGACCCTGTACAATATGACAATCTGTCGCACGTACATCTTCGCTAGCATCTCGATAGACGTACCCACTTTAAATGGCAAGAAGTGGGCTGATTTGGTCAACATGTCTACGATGATCCAAATCACGTCCTTCCCTCCTAGAGATCGCGGAAGCCCCAAAACAAAATCCATGGTAACATGCTCCAACTTCCACTCTGGAATGGATAAGGGCTGACGTAAACCTCTTGGCCCCTGCCTTTCTGCTTTCACCTCCTGGCACACTAAGCATCTAGATACGCAGCGTGCCATCTCCTATTTTATACCATACCATCACACATGCTCCCTCGGATCCCTATATATCTTGTTGGCACCCTGATGCATAGAGTACTGAGAGCAATGCACCTCATGTAGAACCTCCTCGCGAAACTCTCCACTCGGTACACACAACCTTGTGCCATGCCGTAAGGAACCATCCTCAGCAACGATGAATTCATCTAATAACCCGGCCTGAACCTGTTCTCTGATGCTCCTCAGAGTCACGTCATCATACTGCATAGTCCTGATCATGTCCATCAGCTCTGACTGTATCTGTAATTCCCACATCTGTATCTCGATACCGGGAACTATCACCTCAATACCCAAGCTCTCAAGTTCGGCCAACAATATTTGTCTGATGTCAAGAATATTGCCACCGGATACATGTTCAAGGCATCGACGACTATGTTGACCTTCCCTGGATGGTACGGCAATAATATATCGAAGTCCTTTATCAACTCCAACCACCCGCCGCTATCTTATGTTTAGCTTCTTCTGGGTAAACACGTACTTTAAGATCTTGTTGTCTGTGAAGATCTCTACACGCTCTCCATATATATAGCATTTCCACAAATTTAGAGCAAAAATGACTGCTGCCAACTCCAGATTATGGGTGGGGTAGTTCTTCTCATGAGAACATAATTGCCTGGAAGTATAGGTAATTACCTTCCCATTCTGCTGCAGAACGCAACCCAAACCCTTCCTTGAAGCATCACTATAAATAGTGAAACCACATAATCTCGATGGCAATGTCAACACTGGATCTGTCGTCAATCTCTTCTTCAGCTCATCCAAAGTGGTCTGACACTCCTCTGACCACACAACCTCTACGTCCTTCTTGATCAACCTAGTCATCGGCTCTGCAATCCGGGAGAAGTCCTATACAAACCTTTTGTAGTATCATGCCAGACCCAAAAACCTCCCGATCTTCACCACTGAACTTGGAGTAGCCCATGACTCCACTGCCGCGATCTTCTTCGGGTCAACTGAGATCCCATCTTCTGTCACCACATGACCAAGGAATTCGACCTTGTCAAGGAAGAACCCGTATTTCAAAATCTTTCCATAAAGCTTCTCATTCCTGAGAGTCTCCAAAATAATTCTCAGGTGCTCCTCGTGCTCCTTCGGTGTCTTCGAATACACGATGGATCATCGATGAATATCACCACAAAGCTATCAAGGTAATAGTGGAATACCTTGTTCATCAGGTTCTTGAATACAACTGGAGCATTGGTCAACCCAAACGGTATCACCATGAACTCGAACTGGCCATACCGAGTCTGAAAAGCTATTTTTGGAATATCCTTCCTCTTCACCTTCACCTGGTGGTAGCCTGACCTCAAGTCTATCCTCGAGAATACCTTCGCTCCGCACAAATTATCGAAGAGATCATCTATCCTCAGCAGCGGATATCTGTTCTTGATAGTGAGGTTGTTCATAGCCATGTAGTCGATACACATACGTACCGACCCATCATTCTTCGGTACAAATAATACCGGAGCACCCTAGGGTGATGAACTAGATCTGATGAAGCCCTTGCCCTATAACTCGTCCATCTGCTTCTTAACCTCTGTCAGCTTGATGTTGTTTACCCTATAGACGTGATGTGATATCGTCTCTATGCCTGGTACCAAGTATATAGAGAACTCAACGTCTGTCTGGCGGCAACCCCAATAACTTCTCTGGAAAGATATCCATGAACTCCTCAATCAAAGGATGTGGCAACTCCTTCTCTTCTACCAGGGCTCCACAGATGACTCCCTCGCTCTACTCCGCTGCTCCTCTGGCAATCTTGAACTCTGGCTCTTCGGATGATCGAAACAAAACTTTGCCTCCACGACAATCTATGCTAGCATGGTGCCTACTCAACCAATCCATCCCGAGTACAATATCGTAGCTCGAAAGTGGCATTACGAGTAAGCACACACTCAACTTCCGGCCTCCTAAAGTAACTCTTTGATCCTTGCAAACATCACTGACCAGGATAATGTCACCCCCAGTTGTGATCTTTAAAGTACTACTCAAAGATTCATCCTCTAAATGGTTCTTAAGAGCAAAAGACACTGATACAAAACTATGGAAAGCACAAAAATCAAACAAAGCTAATGTTGGAATAGAATCTAGGAGAATCGGACCTGCGATGACGTCTCCGACTGGCTCCATCTCCGTAATCGTCATGGCGAATGCTCGCCCTGTGGTAATGCCCTCTCTACTGATGTTGCACAAAATTATGTTGTTGGGTTGGGAGTGGAGGTCAACTTTGCTGTGCTACCGGTATTGTTGGTGCTCTAACTCATGCTCTCTGAGCAGGAGCTCTACCCTGACCCGGACGAGCTAGTGCCAGATGATAGTCTCTCAGCTGGTGATCTACCGCTCCACAAAATAAATACACTCCCAACCTCTTTCGGTAGATGTCCCATCCATGTCCTAGCTTCCTGCTTAAGGAATCTGCTACAACATTCGCCTTGCCAGGGTAGTTCTGCAACTCGATATCATAGTCTGTCATCAACTCTAGCCAATGCCTTTGTCTTATGTTGAGCTCCTTCTGAGGGTAGACATACTTTAGACTTTTGTGATCTGTGTAAACCTCAACCCGCTCTCCATAAAGGTAGTGCCACCATTGCTTTAGTGCAAATATCACTGCAGCTAGTTCTAGATCATGCGTCGGATAGTTCTTCTCATGAACCCTCAGTTGTCTCGATACGTAAGCTATCACCTTGTCGTGCTGCATCATTACACATCCTAATCTGCTCCCAGACGCATCGCTATACACCATAAATCCTCCAGATCCAGAAGAAAGTGTCAAATAGGTGCTGACGTCATACGCTTCTTCAGCTCATCGAAAGTCGTCTGACACTCTTCAGTCCAGATAAACTCCTCGCCTTTACGCGTCAGCCGCGTCATAGGCGCAGCGATCCTCAAAATTTTTTCCATGAACCTCCGATAATATCCGGCAAATCCAAGAAAACTCCTAACCACCGTAACTGATGTAGGGGTAGGCCACATCTCCACTGTAACGATCTTCTCTGGGTTAACTGATAGTCTCTAGTGATTAGGTGACCTAGGAATGGTACCCTATCCAAGCAGAACTTGCATTTACTGAGCTTGGCATACATCCTCTCCTGCCTCAACGTCTCTAACACGATCCTGAGATGCTCCTCGTGCTCCTCCTGGCTCTTGGAATATACCAAGATATCGTCGATAAATACCACCACAAACTTATCAAGTACTGGTGGAAAACCTTGTTCATCAGGCTCATAAATACTACTGGCGCATTGGTTAAACCAAACGGCATGACTAGAAACTCATAGTGTCCGTACTTCATCTAAAAAGCTGTCTTCGAAATGTCCTCCCTTCGTACCTTGATCTGATGATAGTCGGATCTGAGATCGATCTTCGAGAATAAACATGCACCACTCAGCTGATCAAATAAATTATCGATACGCGGTAAAGGGTACTTGTTCTTTATCGTTACAGCATTTAGCGACCTATAACCTATACACAAACGTACCGTCTCATCCTTCTTCGGCACAAATAAGATGGGTGCTCCCAATGGACAAACATTAGCCCGAATGAAACTCTTGTCTAAGAGATCCTCAGCTTGGACCTTCAACTCAACCAACTCTTTCGGTGCTAGTCTGTAGACGGGGAAAGTAACTGGCTCGACTTCGGGAGTCAACTATATAGTGAATTCTATCTCTCTGTCAGATGGCAGGCCTGGAAGATCCTCTGGAAATACATTCTCAAACTCTGATATAAAGTGAGGGTACACCAGTTCACCTTCTGTAATGTGTGCCGCTAAGGTAGGTTGGACTCCATGCTCTCGGTCTCCCCGAAGAAAATCAAACTCATGGTGATATAGTGGTCTAAATATAACGCAACTACGTCGGCAATCTAGCGTCGCATGATATTGGCTCAACCAATCTATGCCTAGGACAATGTCACAGTCTAGACTTAATCTTAATATAAATTCTCTCGTTCTATACCAATACTAATCCTCCTTAAAAAATTATTTTCTTCCCTAATGTATAATTACTCTTCTCCTTAAAATTTCTCCCTAAAATTTGTATTCCTCAATTTTCTTCTTCCCGTTATTTATTACTCTGAGTCACCATAGTATAATTATAATAATGGTATCACCCAAGCACAAGCTAGAATTCCTGGCATCAGATAATCATCTTCCAGGTGAGAGCCTAAAACTTTTTCTTCTCCAGTTTATAATATCGTTCCTGGTATCGCTATCCTGGGCTACAACTACTTCCTAGCATCTAGCTATGTATTTCCATCAATTATTCTAGAGGGTTAGGATCAACAATCTTTCTAGCTTCCAGGACTTCCCAAATCACTGTTATCTTAAGTAAGGGTAGGGTTTTATCAGTTATAGGAACATACTACTAGGTCCAATTCTCTTGCTAACCATCTATACTAGTTCTAGAATCTAAAAAGAACCTATCAACTTACCCTACTAAGGGTAACCATCCTCTTATAAAATATTACATTAATTATGCCTTCTGTTGTCTGGACTACGATCTTCTTCTGGAGGGAACATCAAGAACAAGCATTCGTCTTTCCGAATTAAAAAGAGATGAGAAACAATGATAACGATATTGATGAAAAATGAACGAATACAATTTGGAAGTTCAAGGGCCATAATCAAATACAAAGGGAGTTTTAAAAATCGTTTATGGATTGAGATCCTATTCAATAATAAATCCTAAATTGCAGGCTCGTTTGGTAAAGTAACGTAACCGAAACGATATGCTCTTGGACCTGTATGGGCCACCACAAAAACTATGTCACGTCCCAGTCCCAAAATATAAGGGACTAGGTCATGTGGCAATGGCCAGCTACGTACCAAGGGGCCTCCAGTCCGACTCTGAATACGTATAAGCTGTAAATGAGGGTTACTATCTAAATAACATGGTCTACATGTCTCTGTCTCAAATCACAAGGATATGTAATAAAGAAAGGATATCATGTATCATGGTGTGCACCCCATACTATACTCGTTTGAGTAGATTCGAAGAAAATAATACGAGTCTACAAATACTGGGCTATACTAGCAGAAAATAAGCAAAGATCATAATAGCTGAACAATGAAGAAGTGAATACAAATAACGAGTTACAATACCTGCATGCCGGTATAATACCCATCAGCAGCTCCAGCCTTCCGTCAGCTATCGACCCTACAATCTGGCAGGGAACCAGGTCCTCAGAGGGATATAACAAGGTACAAAAATAGTATGCCATAGTATAACAGAAAAAAACTTGTGATACGCCGGTATAATCTAGCATAACCACCTAAGTGAGATACAACTTTTGAAGACAATATTCGACGCATGGGCTTTCCAAATATAAAATCGTAGCTCCGAGGCACAGAGACACATGGGGCGTACCGTAGCTCCTAGCACAGAGTCACACGGGTGATACTACGACTCCGGATACAGGATCTCTACATAAATAGGGATATAAATATATAGCGCATGCAAAGTAGCCCAAACGTTTAGTAACTGTCTTTCCCCCCCCCAATGCGGTCAACGAGTGTTCGCTAAACCTGAACCTCTATCTAACAGTCTCGTCATACTAAAGTAACTATCAACAATCACGACCCTAAAGTCATCACAGATTCTGGTCATGCTAACACTATCAGGATACAAGAAGTCTAGAATGATGACGGTGTCTGAATGTGTCATAGGGTTCCGATATAACCAAGTAGGTACATCAAGGTGTCGCGAACATCTATCGATCGATACTAGACGTTACCAACGAACGTCTGCACCCGGTTATGACCCGGACACTACGTAACAATTCTATCCATAGTGCGCACAATGCATAGATAAAATAAATAGTAAATCTGTGACTGAGATACATGATGACAAGGTACATTTGTCTGGAAGCCAGGCGAAGATTCAAACCCGAACTCGCTAAGGAAGTAGCAGCTCAAGATGGAAACTAGAACAGATATCTTCGGATGTTGTCACAAATATCATCAACAGTTTTAAAATGAGTAAGATACTCAGAAAAGCATATACATATGTCTAATTTTGACACAGGGGCAAAAATGTAGTTTCTGGTAACCACGGGGTTCACAAGTGGGCATGTCTTGCACCAAAAAATGTGCCAGAGATAAAGTTCTCCAAATTCTCCAAACTTAGTGCCTATGAGTCCAGAATGATGATACGAACCCCACAGAACATCCTGAACTGGATTTCGATGAGCCGATTACGAAATCGTCCGTCATGTGGAACTGTAGGGCCCACAAAATAATGTTTCGTCAATGTTCTCAGAATCGAACCAAACTTGGATCACATGACCAGCGTAACGCTACAAATCCGATGATGTAAGTTTTGTTACGAAACGACAGGAACACACGAAATTAGGACGAGTGTCAGAACAGGTCGATACGGTGCCTTTCGACGGATATACGTTAATTTCGGTGTACACGCACATCCAAATCAAGTTCCGCAAAAGCCTACACATCCACGTTGACGATATGCGCCTTTCGGTGCAATCGGTATACGACGAGTTTATCTGATTTGTAGGGACCAACTTCGTATCATAGATTTTTAAGTTTTATAAAAACTATTTTTTTCATGATTTGGAACTCTAATTACTAACAATAGAATGCAAAATAAAATATTCTAAATTAACACATTCAAAAGGGTCAAATAAGGTACATACCTGAAGAGTCAGTTCAAGGATCGGATGAGCGAGGGAGGAGATATCACTTCGTGAATCGGGGAAGTTAAACTCGGATTTCTGAACTAAGGTTTGAGTCACGGTTCCTCGCAGCCTCGGGGAGGAGTTGTTCAGCCATGGAGAGGCTCGGGGACACTCGAGGGAGGCCAGCCAGTAGGGGGTGTCCGTCGGTGGTCGGGATCTCCGGGGGTCAACGGCGGCGCTGTAGCGGCGGCCAGAATGGCAACGGCATCAGCTACAATAGCAGTAGGCACAGCAAAATCAGTAGCTATTACGGCGGCGGCTCGGCCGAGGGGGGCCAGGACGGCGGCGGCTCATAGTGGCAGGTCGGTGTAAATGGCGGTAGTGGTGGTCGTGTTATGTGGTGGCGGGTCGATGGCAATGGCAGAGGTAGTGGTCGTGTTCTGTGGTGGCAGGTCGATGGCAATGGCGGAGGTGGTGATGGTGGCCATGGAGGAGGAGGTAAAGGTGGTTCATGGTGGTGGAGATGGTCGTGGAAGTCGGGGTGGTGGTGGTGGTCGTGAGGCGGATGAGGTAAAGGTGGTTCATGGTGATGGAGATAGTCGTGGAAGTCGGGGTGGTGGTGTTAGTCGTGAGGCAGAGGAGGTGAAGGTGGTTCGTGGTGGTGAAGATAGTCGTAGAAGTCGGGGGGGGGTGGTGCTGGTCGTGAGGCAGAAAAGGTAAAGGAAATGGCAGCGGCGGGTGTTGAAGGTGGTGGTGGCCGGAGCTCGACTTCGTGAAGAAGAAGGTGATTAAAGAAGAAGAAGAAGAAGTAAAGAAGAAGGGTGGTCGGCTAGTTGTAGTAAAGGAAGGAGTGAGAGAGGGGGGATTCCTAGGTTTTCCTAGGGATTAGGGCCGGCCACATGTGAGGGGGGTTGAGTGTGTGTTAATATACAGTGAGTGTGTGGCTGAGATGGACTAAAGATTTGAATCAAGGGTCATGATTAATCATGAGAGAGTTATACATAGCATAGGGAAGAGTGACCAAACATGTGAGGTTAGTGGGGGGCTTCTCATTTGTTTACACCAATAGGATGGCGACACCTAGCACCCTTTTTGCCATTAAGACCCTTAACATTTGGGTATTTGCACATGAAGGAAAAATCGTGAAGATTTGGTGTGGAAAGTGGTGTTTGGTATTTTTTAGGGTGAAGGTGTTTGTGTGTTTTGTATAGGCCTCATAAATGGGTGTTAGATTAAATTAGGGTTATGTTGGGATTAGTTTAAGTTGGTGTCCTGTAATCACCCTGTTTTTTAAAACATTTTTTCTATTTTTCTGTAATTTTTGGGAATTAAAACTAGGTATTTTTGTGATAAAATAATTTTTAATTGATAATAATTAATATAAAAATATTATGAAAATAAGATTTTATGGTGTAAAATGAAAAACTGGACTTAGGGTGATTTTTCTGGAATTTATTGGACCACGAACCTATTTTTAAACCTCTAAAAACTATTTTTAATATTAACCCGGTTCACTAAACCAAACCAAACCAAACCAAACCAACCCTCAGCCGCGGGTCGGATTCGGGTCAACCCGCGACCCGAACCCGCAACCCAAACCCAATTTCAGCTTAGCGGGTCGGGTCTGCCAGACCCGCACCCGCTCCGACCCGACCCGCGAGACCCATTCTCCCCCACGTTCGGCCTATGCCCCGCTCCTCCCCGCCCGCGCCCCTCGGTCTACGACCCCGACTTCTCCGCCACGACCCCGCGCCAACCCCGACTCCCCTTCACCCTATAAATCCCCTCTCTCCCCCTCGACTCCGACCACCCCCAAGCCCGTCGACGACCCCCTCCTTCCTCCCAGCGCCGCCCCCTCACTGCCCTCCTTCCTCCCAGCGCCGCCCCCTCACTGCCCTCCTCCGTCCCAGCGCCTCGCCGGAGACCCGAGCCCCATCTCCTCCCCGCTGCCTACTCCGTCCCAGCGCCTCGCCGGAGACCCGAGCCGCCGTCCTCCCCGCCGTGCAGCGCCGACGCAGTCCCGAGCGGACGACACCACCGCAGCGCCACCCTCCTCCGGCGAACTCGCAGAATCCCTAACCCTAGGGCGGACACGGTCAGGACACGGTCCACTTCGTGTCGATTCGGACACGCGAAACGCAATTTCTGGAGCCATGTTCAGGTACCCATTTCTCTCTCCTCGTTTACACATTTCGATTCCGTCTGTTGCAATGCGAACCCTGCGTGACCCTCTCGATGCCCGTGCAACCCGCTCGGTACATCGCGTTCTGTGGCGATCGCGAACCGCGATCCAAAAATAGGAAAAACAACGCCCTGTTTTACCCCGGAACTGAGTACGCCCCGCCAAACGGGACGATTTGGTCGCACGCGGTCTTCACCGAAACGTGCGCGCCATTGATACGGACGTATGGGATTTTGCAGAAGTCGATTCGGATGTGCTTGCACACCGAAATCAACGCGTATCCGTCGACACCGTCCCATATCCGTCCTTTCTGGAATACATCGTAACTTTGTGTACACATGTCGGATCGAAACAAAACTTGCGCCATCGGACTCGTAGCAATATGCTGGTCCTGTGACCCAAGTTTGGTTCGATTCTGAGAACGTTGACAAAATTACGTGTCGTGGGCCCCACAGGCTTCACTTGACGGGTGATTTTGGTTCGATTCTGGAAGTTCCGTTGGGTTCGTATCATCGTTCATGACTTGTTGACACTAAGTTAGATGAATTTGGAGACCTTTGACCCTGACACATTTTTCGGTGCAAAGCGGGCCCACATGTGGACCCCGTTTTGACCCGAAATGGTCATTTTTGCCCCTGTGTCCAAATTGGACTCAAGGACAGGCATTTCTAACTATTTGATATCTTTTGAGTATGATGGCAATGTTTGTTTCAGCATCCGGAGATATTTCTAGAAATTTCACAAGTACCAGAACAGTAATTAGAAATCAAACATCAGGCAAGTGTACCTTGCCAACTTGCAGTCTTTATTACATATTACTTGTCTTAATTATAACTGTTGTACATGCTTAACCTAGGAACTGTGTGACATACTTAGCGTCCGATTATAGTCAGGTACCAACCCCATACGCGGTGTTGTGTACGTTATCTAGAGATGGACATTCGTGACCCTTTACTCTCTCGTACTTGTCTTATCAAGTACATTATAACCCTGGGCACTTGACACTATACATGAGACGGAATCTTCCTGAGATTTTTATGGTGATTCTGTATAAGATGCAGGATTGACATAGACATTATATTCATAGAGATTAGATGACTGGATGCATTAGCTTTGATCTCACTTGACATGGACATGAGACGTTATGGACATGAGACGTGTGGTTACATTGGGTGGGGAGAGACACACAGGCTACAGGCTGTTCTATATATATCTACTACTATTGTGAGGTTGTAGACTCTCCAGCAGAGCTAGACCCTTTACGTGTTATTACTGCTACTGGCTCCCCGACACAGAGCTTGTAGCGGTCTCAGCCTGAGTACTAGTGATGCTCTCACTTGCATATCACATAGATGGTTACATAGCTACCCTATCTGTTTTATTTACTTGTACTATATTTATTTTGGCTTTTATTATTTTGTACCTTGCTATGTCCCCTGAGGACCTGGATTCCGGATGTTGTCCCCAGGTTTAGCTGAGGAGCATTATCCCGAGGTTTACGGGACAGGAGCAGAAGCCGTAGCAGGACTTGATACTGGAGCTGAACCGAACCCCGAGGATGAGGTGACGGCTGAAGACTTTTCCTGAGTACCTGATTTCATACTCAGCATTTACTTTATTTTAGACTCTTTGTTCTGGTCTGTTGAACCAGTGTATTCAGACTTATGTCGGTTGTTTCCCCGACTTACTTGTTGAGACTTTTTGCTTCTTTTCATTTCATTATGCAGTTGATTATATTTATCTTCTATGGATGAGATTAGTTGAGGCATGTTGTAGTAGACCTTATTTTACAGCTTAAGTACGCTCTAATGGATCCATTAAATTAGGTTTGTCCATCAGTATGTGCTGCTGGCCATTGCCACGTGTCCAGTCCCTCGGTATTTTGGGACTGGGGCGTGACATGTCCCTAATTTAATTAAATAAAGTGGCATGTGCTCTTAAATTAAATGGGGGCACATGGGGTCTCAATTAGGAGTGACACAAAGGTCATAAACGGCATAGGCTTGGTGTCTGTCTTGGGCCCTTTAATTGGTTCAACAAAATAGGTTGAGTTTGTGTCCCCATATCGATGACAACGACATAGGTACGAGATATAGGATTAAAGAATTGATTTTGTGATTAGAAAGTTATGCAATTAAATTAGAGCATAAGGAGTGTGTTTGTGAGTGACAGAAATATCCAGCGTCTAGGTTGGCTTGTCAGGTCAAGAGTGCAACAAATTTGTTAGAAATTAAAGGCTATTGTTGGTCTCCAATAGTTGTAGCAACGGTAAGGTGCACCAAGGGTTTAAATTAAAGAACCAATCTACGCAACCTAAATTCTAAACCTTAAATAATCCGAAACTAAACCAAAATTTCTAACCATATATAGTCTACCAAAAATAATAAATTGAGGGGGTTTATAATGCTGACTAGATCCGCAAGCTAAATATAATCCTAATTTGTGTCTGTACTCTCTCTCAATATGGCCTACCATTCCATAGTAGTGACAAGTAGGAAGGGATGGTGCTCGTGATGCTGCTCTCTATGGTGGATTCATCTGGGGTCACTTTGCGGGCTTTCCATGTGGTGCTTGAGCTGGTTCTAACGCGTATGGTCTCTTCTGGCTGGACTCCCTCATGTGGATGCGCTCCATGCGTCGAGCTGCTAGAATGACGTCCGTATAAGAAGAAGGTACAACTGCACCAATCTGTCTCTGTAGTTCAAAGCTCAGTCCGTCAAAGAATTTCTTCGCCTTCTCTTCTTCTGTCGAGATCAGTGTAGGTGCGAAGCGGCTCAATTGTATGAACTCTGTATTGTACTCTTCCACCGTCATATTGTCCTGGGTGAGACGATTAAACTTTTCTTAAAGTTTTCCCGAGCAATAGATGGAATGTACATCTCCTGGAAGAGTCTAGAGAACTCCTCCCAAGTAAATTGGTCTGGTCCGAGTCATTTATCCTTAGTAAGCCACCAGTGATGTGCATTGTCTATCAACTGTATCCTGACAGCAGTCATCCAACGCTCTTTCGGAAGCTCTGTTGCTTCCAACTAATGATGGATGTTAGTGAGCTACTCATGGACCTCCGTGGGCTCCTCCTTGCCTGAGAATGTACGTGGCTTTAGGTGGAAGAAATTTGAGATGGATCCTGTCGATGGTTGTCTGGCTGGTGGAGTCGCCTGCTCTAATGTTGTCACTATATTGTTCCTTAAGTTCTCTGCCTGGTGTTGTTGGACCTCTTGCTGAACCTGTTGTTGAGCTTGCATCATTTCATAGAACACCTGAAATAGCTGATGTCCGTCCATAGGCTGCCCTGGCTGAAAAGCTGGCATCGATGGTATCTGTGGAGTGAATTGTGGCGGTAGTGGAATATCGTCTCGTAGGAACGTCGAGGCATGTTGATTTGCTAGATTTCTTTATTGAGTGGAGGGATCTCCACTCGATGGCATCACCCCATCGTCATAGGTAACCACAACACCTAATGGTGTACCTGCGGGAGTCTCATCACTGGCTCATGGATCCATTACTCTACACACAAAGTAAACTATAAGGTTCGCACAAATAAATCAAGGATGATACAAGTCAAGAAATTAAGTTTGAGTTCGACTTAGATGTCAAGGATGTGCCAATATGTGGATGAGATCCTATAAATTTATTCTTATCCAAATCGCAGGCTTGCTCGTTCCCTTAGTTAAAACCAAAGCAATATATTCGTCGACCTGCATGGGCCACTACAAAAATTATGTCACGCCCCAGTCCCAAAATCCAAGGGACTAGCTACATGGCAATGGCCAGCAGCACAACTCCAATGGACAAACCTAATTTAATGGACCCTTTAGAGTGCACTTAAGCTGTAAAACAAATACATTGGTCTACGATACATGTCACAGTCTATATATCTAATTGTATCCACTATAAGTAACGAAATCACAAAGATACAAGTCCATTCATAATAATATAAAATAATCTGTCCAACCAAAGCAATATAAATAATGTCACGGGGAACAACCCGTCATCAAAATGGAAAAAAAAAACTCCAAGTACAATATCAAGAAGTTACTATAAGATCAAATATCTAAGAACACTAAGCATAAAAAAATGAATGGTGAGAATACTGTGTGTCAAGAGAAGTCCTCCGGAACAACCCCGTCCTCTGCAACCTGTACGTCTCCAATAGTAGCACCTTTCCCATAAACCTCGGGATAGCTCTCCTCGTCTACACCTGGGAACATAATCCGGATCCTTAGGGGACATAGCAAGGTACAATAAATACTCAAGCCAAATGGAATAAAGTAAGTAAATATAAACAGATCCTCAGGGCAAGCTATGTAACCAACCAAGTAAAATACAAATAAGAACATCACTAGAACTCAGTCTAAGACCACTACAGCCTCTGTGTCGGGGAGCCCATAGCAGCAAGTAGTATCTCGTAGGGCCAGTAATATGCCAAGCTCTGGTATAGAGACTAAGCACCTCCAGTAACATATTATATATATAACATAATCATCCTGTAGGATGTCACGCCCGATTCCGTAGAATCGATAGTCGTCCCCCGGGCGTGACCGTCGTACGGACCTAGGTTGCGCACTGCACAAGGCTATGTTCTTTTATTTTATTTTTATTTTTGCATAGCGAGCACATATTCAGAGTACGCAGATAAATTAAAACCCAGATTGAAGCAGGGAAAAGTTCTCTTTTTATTGATAATATGTACATCTGTTACAAACTCTGTGAACTGAGTACATCTTTTACCATGCCTTCCCTGCCAAGAAGACACAAGTTAGTTGCAACAGGTTTAAATATATGAGGGGATCACTGGCACGTTGCCATAATGGACGGTTCTAGTCTCAATACAGAATGTTGTGCGACGCATAGTTCAGGACGTCACAGGGCATTCCGTCCTATAGCAGGCGACTATCAGGAGTTTCATCCGGATCGGATCAGTGCCAGTGCCTCAGCGACCGCCCGCAGGAACTAAGACCTTGTGCATAAGTTGTCCGTGATCAACATATTATACTAAGTTAGCATTTGAGGCTAATCAGGGCAATATCAGGCGCAGGGCAGTAACAGGGCAAGGTCTACTTTTGCATAGTCTTCCTGTTCAGTTGATTGCATTCAGGATGAGTTTTATACATAGCATAATTTTAAGAAGAGTATATATTCTAACTTGTATTTATGCATATGATGAAAATTCCAAACGAACATGCATGCAAGTAAGTAACCGTTCACAAGTTTGTTGACAAGCAATATAACCCAAGTCTATTCCCTTATTATCTTGAAGTCTTTTAGTTATTACTTGGTATCGTCTGATCGGGACAAGCGAGAATGCAAGATTTTTGGTGTGAAGACTTGAAAGAAGGGCTAGCTAATTGGGATGGTATCCACTCACTTAGTTTGTTGGAAGGAAGAAGGAAAGAGATGCATTAAGACTCTGCTCTAGCGTCGCCTACTATTCGTTCACCTGCATTGACACGAACAGCTGATCAATAACTCTTATACTCTTTTCAATATCGGACTTGAAGTACAGTTCAACGAACAAAAATAATGGAATCTATCAAAACCATTCAAGAAAACTCAAGCAAATCCAAAAACTAACTCAAGGCACGAAAGCAACAAGCGACAGCGAAAACTAGGCAACAAAAGATGCAGCGGAGAGGTCCCTCCTGACTCTATCGCTAAGTCAATCTCGGGGGCATGGTCCACTGAATATGGGAATCGATTCCGAAGAAGCAAATCCATAAAGAGGATGGGTTCTTGTTTCAATCTATCCCGATCGAACGATACCGTTTTGTATTTCTTAGCCGCGCTCCCCGAATAGGGAGAACGGGGCACCACATCCTACCCAACTAATTGGAAGTTTTGTCCCAAAACTTAGGAATAGAACCTACCACTTGGAAATAATGAGGGAAACCTTTCCCTTATCTCAGATTCAAGTTTTCAAGTAGATTCTTCGACAGAGTGATTTTGCCAAAGCACGCGCACGAGAGGAACCGAACGACTACGAAGCAGCTTTTCTTTCCGATCCAAAATTTGCACAGGTTGTTCTACATACGTCATGTCTGCCTGACGGTTCAGCTGATCCAGATCTACTATGTGACTTGGGTCGTACACATAATTCCTAAGTTAGGAAACATGAAAAATATCGTATACTTCGGATAGGGATGTTGGTAGAGCAATCTGGTATGCAACTGAGGCAACTCACTTTAGTATTTCAAACGGGCCAACAAATCTCGGACTTAGCTTCCCTTTTGCTCCGAATCTAGTGACTCCTTGTATGGGCGAGACTTTGAGAAATACCTGATCGCCTTCTAGAAACTCAAGTGGTCGTCGATGTGTATCAGTATAGCTCTTTTGGCGGCTTTGAGCTATCTTTAGTCTTTTCTGAATCAAGCGAATCTTTTGGACAGTCTGTTCAACGAGCTCAGGGCCAAGGATCTGCCGTGCACCAACTTCATCCCAACATATCAGAGATATACAATTTCACCCATACAATGCCTCATACGGCGCCATCTGAATGCTGGATTGGAAACTGTTATTGTATGCAAATTCAGCTAACGGTAGATACAGGTACCAACTAGTCTTCAAGTCCAAAGTGCAGAGTTGTAGCATGTCTTCGAGGATCTGGTTGACTCGTTCTGTTTGGCCGTCGGTCTGTGGATGGTAGGCGGAGCTTGGACTTTAACTTCGTCCCCATTGCTGACTGCAGGCTTTCCCAGAAATGCGATATGAATCGACCATCTCTATCAGAGACTATGGATACGGGCACACCGTGGAGCTGAACGATTTCGTTGAGGTAGATTTGAGCCAAGTGATCGGCACTCCAAGTAGATTTGATAGGCAAAAAATGAGCAGACTTGGTGAGGCGATCAACAATAACCCAAACAATATTATTCTCCTATTGCGTCCTTGGAAAGCCAACAATGAAATCCATTGTTATATGTTCCCATTTCTACTCCGGAATAGCGAGATTATGTAGCTCTCCGCCCGGCTTCTGGTGCTCGGCCTTTACCCTCTGACAAGCCATGCAATGAGACACGAATATCGCCATATCTTATTTCAAGCCGTGCCACCAACGGGCACGAACTAAAGCAATACTAGAAACATAACTACAAAAACTTACGCGCATTAGCTACTCCATGATTCTGCGCGTCTCCCACAGTCATCGCGAAAGCTTGTTCGCGTCCTTGAGGTGGTGCCCTCTGCTATTGCTGGGCTTGCTGGTAGGGTGCTGCTTGAAGTGCCAAGGGTGGCCTTGGTTGATGTCCTCCTGGTGCTGGTAGAGCTTGTTGGTTTGCCCTTGGTGCTCCTTCTCCACGTTCAGGGCAATCCCTTACCGAATGCTGACGGGATCCGCATGCTAAACACAATCCTAATCTGCATCGGCATTTATTGGCGAGATGGCCTACTTTGCCACAGTAGTGACAAGTAGAAAGGACTATTACTTGTGGTGTAGATGCTTTCTACTGTTGGTATAGGTGAGGTTTCTTTGCAGCTTCTTCTTGTGGTGCTCTGGCTGTTGCTGATGGGGAAGGCCGCTTCAGACTGGTCTCTCTCCTGGTGACGCGCTCCATGCATCGGGTTGCAGTAAGGACGTCCGAGTACGAAGTTGGTGCAACGGATCCAATTAGTTTCTGCAACTCGAAGTTGAGTCCGTCAAAAAACTTCTCGGTCTTCTCTTCTTCTGTCGGGATCAATATTGGGGCGAAGCGACTTAGACGAATGAACTCGGCGTTGTACTCTTCTACCGTCATAGCATCCTGAGTGAGGCGATTGAACTTGTCCCGAAGTTCTGATCGAGCGATAGCCGGAATGTACATCTCCTGAAAGAGTCTGGAGAACTCTTCCCAAGTGACCCGGTCTGGTCCGAGCCTGGTCTCCTCGGATAGCCACCAGTGATGAGCATCGTCCGTCAATTGCATTCTGACGGCAGTCATCCAACGTTCCCGGGGAAGCTCAGCTGCTTCTAATTGATGCCGAATGTTGGTGAGCCATTCATGAACTTCTGTTGGTCCCTCCTTGCCTGAGAAGGTATGAGGCTTCAGCTGGCGGAAATCGATGATGGAGCCCGTCGTTGGCCGTCGAGCTGGTAGGTTGACCTGCTCCAGTGCAGTTACTATGTTGTTCCTCAAGTAATCAGTCTCACGATGCTGAGTCTCGTATTGGACTTGTTGCTGGACTTGCATCATTGCGTAGATCATTTAGAATATTTGTTGCCCGTCAATAGGCTGCCCTTGTGGGAATATAGGCATTGGTGGAACGAACTACGGCGGAGGTAGAATATCATCACACCAAAATCTAGAAGCTTGCTGATCTGTTTGGCTGGTTCGGTGAGTAGAGGGATCTCCACTCAATGGCGTCACTTTATCTTCTCCGTAGGTGGCTACAGCACATATTGGTGTTCTTGCTGGAGTTCCGTCGTTTGCTCATGAATCCATTACTCTGCATCAAAAATAAACTATAAGAGGCGCACAGGAATCAAGGCAAGATGCAAGTCAAAAATTAGTTCGAATACGATATAGATATCAAAAATGATTCAAGTAAGTGGATGAGATCCAAAAAACTTATCCAATTCTTATTGCAGGATTGTTCGGTCCCTAAGTTGAAACCGAACAATTTAGTCGTTGACCTGTATGGGCCACCACAAAAACCATGTCACGCCCAAGTCCCAAAATATCAAGGGACTAGCCACGTGGCAATGGCCAGCAGCACGCACCGATGGACAAACCCAATTTAATGGATCCATCGGGGCATACTTAAGCTGTATTACAATGATCAAGGTTTACTATTCTCATCCACAGATTAAACACAGCAATGTCAATAAAAAGTATTAAACAACATCCAGTCACAAGTAAATAAAATTGGGGAACAACCCGATATTAAGTCTGTTACAATTATTCTCTTAAACAGAAAATAAAGAGTTTAATTGCCATAAAAATTGAGCATGGAAGAAGCAGATGTTCAGGAGAAGTCCTCAGTGATCACCTCGTCCTCAGGTTCTGGTACTGCTCCGAGAAGTGCTCCTGTTCCGTACACCTCAGGGTAGATCTCGTCTGCTAATCCTGGGGACATAATCCGGATCCAGGTCCTCAGGGGACATAGCAAGGTACAGATAAAACAAGCCAAAAATAATGCAGTACAGAAATAAAGGAAATAATAGGGTAAATAAATAAACCAGCTAAGTGATATGCAAGTGAGAGTTTTAGTCATACTCAGGCTGAGACTACTACAGGATCAGTGTCGGTTAAACCCATAGCAGTATTCTCTCAAAGGGACAGAACTTGCGCCATAGCTCTGTATCAGAGACTAAGACACCTCCAAATGACAATAATTATAATATAATCAGCCTTGATATGGTAATACTCTCCCCACCCAATGTAATCTCACGTCACAGTTCACGATGTACATGTTACGCAAGATCAAAACTAATGTAATAAGTCAGGATAAAATCTAAGCATGTAAAGATGTCATAAACCTGTATCCTATACAGAATCACCTTGAATATTTCAGGAAAATTCTGTCTCATGATTCGTGTCAGGTGTCCTGGGTATAATGTACTTGATATGGCAAGTACGAGAATATAAATGTCACGATATCCATCTCTACATGAAGTTGTACAACCCCGCGTACGGTGTTGGCACCCGAATATTAATCGGACGCTAAGCAAGTAACACGGCCCTAGGGTTGAGCATGTACAACAGTCATAGGAATAAACTAAGAGAACAAAATAAATCAATATACTACAATTATGACAGGGTACACTTGCCTGGGGTTTCGGCTCCAATTGTAGCTCTGGCAGCAGTGGGATTTGCAGGCAGTATTCTGGTTGCTGAAATAGACATCACCATCAGATCCAAAAAATATTAATCAGCTAGAAATGCCTGTCCTTGAGTCCAATTTGGACACAGGGGCAAAAATGACATTTTCAGGTCAATGCGGGGTCCACATGTGGGCCGCTTTGCACCGAAAAATGTGTCAGGATCAAAGGTCTCCAAATTTGTCCAACTTAGTGTCAATAAGTCAGGAACAATGATACGAACCCAACGGAAGTTTCAGAATTGGATTCCGATGAGCCGATCACAAAATCGCCCGTCAAGTGGAGCCTGTGGGGCCCACGATACGCAATTTTGTCAACGTTCTCAGAATTGAACCAAACTTGGGTCATAGGACCAGCGTATTGCTACGAGTCCGATGGCGCAAGTTTCGTTTCGATTCGACATGTGTACATTAAGTTACAGCGAGATCCAGAAAGGACGAATATGGGGCGTTGTCGGCGGATACGCATTGATTCCGGTGTGCACGCACATCCGAATCAACTTCTGCGAAATCTCGCACGTCCGTATCGACGGCGCGCACGTATCTATGAAGACCGCACGCGACCAAGTCGTCTCGTTTGGCGGGGCGTACTCAGTTCTGGGATAAAATAGGGCATTAGTTTTCCTATTTTTGGATCGCAGTTCGCGATCGCCACAAGACGCGATGCACCGAGCGGGTTGCACGGGCACCGAGAGGGTCACGCAGGGTTCGCGATGCAACAGACGGAATCAAAAACAGGGCAGCGAGGAAAGAGAAATGGGTACCTGAACAGGGCTCCAAAAACTGAATTTTTTCGTATCCGACACGACCCAAGGGGACACTGTGTCCTGTGTCCGGGCCGTGTCCGCCCTTGGGTTAGGGTTTAGGTTCTGTCCGAGCTACGGCGGCCGGAGGCGGCCGAAGGGAGGCCGAAGACGGCTGAGGCGGCGAGGGCCGGAGACGGCTGAGGCGGCGAGGGCCGGAGGCGGCAGCGTTCGGGGAGTCGTCGGCTGGGCTCCGGCGGCCGGCAGCGGCGGGTGGTTGAGGCGAAGGAGTTGGCGTCGGAAGCTGAGAGGTTCTGGGGCAGTGGCAGCGGGGCTGCGGGTCGGCTCAGGCGGCGAGGTGGTGCAGCTAGGTCTGGGGCTGACAGCGGCGAGGTCTGGGGCGGTGGCCGGAGACGATCAAGTCGAGGAGAGGGCGGCGAGGAGTCGATTCAGGCGGTGGAGAGGGGTTTTATAGAGGTCGAGGGAGAGGGAGAGACGGTGTCCGGCGGGCGGTTACGGGAGAGGAAGAGTGAGGGACGATGGCGCTGGGGGAAGCCGGAGCATCGCGGCTGCCGGAGCGGCGGCGAGTGCGTAACGGCCGACGGAGGGGAGGGCAATGGTCGGGATCGGGTTGGAAGGGAAAGAGTTAACGGGTTTTGGGCGGTAATGGGTCGGTTCGGGTCAGGTGGATCCGGCCCGATCCAATAAAATAGAATACGGGTCGGGTCAGGTTTCGGGTCTACGGGTTAGACCCGGATCCAACCCGCTAGGTTCGGTTTGGTTCAAATGAACCCGGTCCGGTTCAGCAATTGGTTTGGTTTCTTTAAAATAAACTCGGTTTATTTTGGTTTAATTAAATAATTAGTTTTTAGGGCTTTTAAAATGCTTCCGGGGTCCAATAAATTTCCAGAAAATTATCCTATGTCTAAGTTTTCATTTTACACCATAAAATATTATTTTCATAATATTTTAATATTAATATACATTATTTAAAAATCATTTAATTATTAAAACATCTTAGTTTAATTAGAGAAAAATTTCAGAAAATTCCAAAAAATTGTGAAAAATGCCAAATTAAAATTTTTTGAAAATCAGGGGGTTTATAATCTACCCCCCTTAAGAGGATTGCATCCTCGCAATCAAAGAATAACCGGTCAACAGAGATGACACGGTTGCAAACATTGTTCGAAGCACATCAAAATCAAAGAGAATCAAGGTTGAGAGTAACACCTAGGAAAAATTATTTCTCTAAGCATTAAAAGTTATGAAATTTCCCGAATGAAGGAAATCTAGAAGATTACAGTTTTAGAAAACTAGTTTTATCCTTTAAAAACTTATCAGGTTAACAATTCTAGGTTATCACTAGGTTATTAATTATTAGCAAGTTAAAACTATCAGGTTAAGTCTAGGGTCACGAACCAACGGGCACGAACTAAAGCAATACTAGAAACAGAACTACAAAAACTTACGCGCATTAGCTACTCTATTATTCTGTACGTCTCCCACAATCATCGTGAAAGCTTGTCCGCGTCCTTGAGGTGGTGCCCTCTGCTGTTGCTGGGCTTGCTGGTAGGGTGCTGCTTGAAGTGCCAAGGGTGGCCTTGGTTGATGTCCTCATGGTGCTGGTAGAGTTTGTTGGTTTGCCCTTGGTGCTCCTTCTCCACGTTCAGGGCAATCCCTTACCGAATGCTGACGGGATCCGCATGCTAAACACAATCCTAATTTGCGTCGGCATTCCTTGGCGAAATGGCCTACTTTGCTAGAGTAGTGACAAGTAGAAAGGACTATTACTTGTGGTGTAGATGCTTTCTGTTGTTGGTGTAGGTGAGGTTTCTTTGCAGCTTTTTCTTGTGGTTCTCTGGCTGTTGCTGATGGGGAAGGCCGCTTCAGACTGGTCTCTATCCTGGTGACGCGCTCCATGCGTCGGGCTGCATCAAGGACATCCGAGTACGAAGTTGGTGCAACGGATCCAATTAGTTTCTGCAACTCGAAGTTGAGTCCGTCGAAAAACTTCTCGGCCTTTTCTTCTTCTGTCGAGATCAATGTTGGGGCGAAGCGACTTAGACGAATGAACTCGGTGTTGTACTCTTCTATCGTCATAGCATCCTGAGTGAGGCGATTAAACTTGTCCCAAAGTTCTAATCGAGCGATAGCCAGAATGTACATCTCCTGAAAGAGTGTGGAGAACTCTTCCCAAGTAACCCGGTCTGGTCCGAGCCTGGTCTCCTCGGATAACCACCAGTGATGAGCATTTTCCGTCAATTGCATTCTGACGGCAGTCATCCAACGTTCCCGGGGAAGCTCAGCTGCTTCTAATTGATACCGAATATTGGTGAGCCATTCATGAACTTCTGTTGGTCCCTTCTTGCCTGAGAAGGTATGAGGCTTCAGCTGGCAGAAATCGGTGATGGAGCCCGTTGTTGGCCGTCGAGCTGGTAGGTTGACCTGCTCCAGTGCAGTTACTATGATGTTCCTTAAGTAATCAGCCTCGCGACGCTGAGCCTCGTGTTGGACTTGTTGCTGGGCTTGCATCATTGCGTAGATCATTTGGAATATTTGTTGCCCGTCAATAGGCGGCCCTTGTGGGAATACAGGCATTGGTGGAACGAACTGTGACGGAGGTGGAATGTCATCACGCCGAAATCTAGAAGCTTGCTGATAGAGGGATCTCCACTCAATGGCGTCACTTCATCTTCTCCGAAGGTGGCTACAGCACCTATTGGTGTTCATGCTGGAGTTTTGTCGTTTGCTCGTGAATCCATTACTCTGTATCAAAAATAAACTATAAGAGGCGCACAGGAATCAAGGTAAGATGCAAGTCAAAAATTAGTTCGAATACGATATAGATATCAAAAACGATTCAAGCAAGTGGATGAGATCCTAAAAACTTATCCTATTCTTATTGCAGGCTTGTTCGGTCCCTAAGTTAAAACCGAACAATTTAGTCATTGACCTGCATGGGCCACCACAAAAACCATTTCACGCCCCAGTCCCAAAATATCAAGGGACTAGCCACGTGGCAATGGCCAGCAGTACGCACCGATGGACAAATCCAATTTAATGGATCCATCGGGGCATACTTAAGCTGTATTACAATGATCAAGATTTACTATTCTCATCCACAGATTAAACACAGCAATATCAATAAAAAGTATTAAACAACATCCAGTCACAAGTAAATAAAATCGGGGAACAATCCGATATTAAGTCTGTTACAATTGTTCTCTTAAATAGGAAATAAAGAGTTTAATTGCCATAAAAACTGAGCATGGAAGAAGCAGATATTCAGGAGAAGTCCTCAGCGATCACCTCGTCCTCAGGTTCTGGTACTACTCCGAGAAGTGCTCATGTTCCGTACACCTCAGGGTAGATCTCGTCTGCTAATCTTGGGGACATAATCCGGATCCAGGTCCTCAGGGGACATAGCAAGGTACAGATAAAACAAGCCAAAAATAATGCAGTACAGAAATAAAGAAAACAATAGGGTAAATAAATAAACCAGCTAAGTGATATACAAGTGAGAGTTTTAGTCATACTCAGGCTGAGACTACTACAGGATCAGTGTCGGTTAAACCCATAGCAGTATTCTCTCAAAGGGCCAGAACTTGCGCCATAGCTCTGTATCAGAGACTAAGACACCTCCAGATGACAATAATTATAATATAATCAGCCTTGATATGGTAATACTCTCCCCACCCAATGTAATCTCACGTCATAGTTCACGATGTACATGTTACGCAAGATCAAAACTAATACAATAAGTCAGGATAAAATCTAAGCATGTAAAGATGTCATAAACCTGTATCCTATACAAAATTACCTTGAATATTTTAGGAAGATTCTGTCTCATGATTCGTGTCAGGTGTCCTGGGTATAATGTACTTGATATGGCAAGTACGAGAATGTAAATGTCACGATATCCATCTCTAGGTGACGTTGCACAACCCCGCGTACGGTGTTGGCACCCGACTATTAATCGGACGCTAAGCAAGTCACACGGCCCTAGGGTTGAGCATATACAACAGTCACAGGAATAAACTAAGAGAACAAAATGAATCAATATACTGCAATTATGGCAGGGTACACTTGCATGGGGTTTCGGCTCCAATTGTAGCTCTGGCAGCAGCGGGATTTGCAGGCAATACTCCGGTTGCTGAAATAGACATCACCATCAGATCCAGAAAATATTAATCAGCTAGAAACGCCTGTCCTTGAGTCTAATTTGGACACAGGGGCAAAAATGACATTTTTAGGTCAAGGCGGGGTCCACATGTGGGCCGCTTTGCACCGAAAAATGTGTCAGAGTCAAAAGTCTCCAAATTTGTTCAACTTAGTGTCACCAAGTCAGGAACGATGATATGAACCCAACGGAACTTCCAGAATTGGATTCCGATGAGCCGATCACAAAATCGCCAGTCAAGTGGAGCTGTGGGGTCCACGATACGCGATTTTGTCAACGTCCTCAGAATCGAACCAAACTTGGGTCACAGGACCAGCGTATTGCTACGAGTCCGATGGCGCAAGTTTTGTTTCGATCCGACGTATTTACACTAAGTTACAGCGAGATCCGAAAAGGACGGATACGGGGCGTTGTCGGCGGATACGCATTGATTCCGGTGTGCACGCACATTCGAATCAACTTCTGCAAAATCCCGTACGTCCGTATCGACGGTACGCACGTATCTGTGAAGACCGCACGCAACCAAGTCGTCCCGTTTGGCGGGGCGTACTCAGTTCCGGGGTGAAACAGGGCGTTGGTTTTTCTGTTTTTGGATCGCGGTTCGCGATCGCCACAGGACGCGATGCACCGAGCGGGTTGCACGGGCACCGAGAGGGTCATGCAGGATTCACGATGCAACAGACAGAATCGAAAATGGGGCAGCGAGGAGGGAGAAATGGGTACCTGAACAGGGCTCCAAAAATCAAATTTTTTCGTATTCGACACGACCCAAGGGGACACTGTGTCCTATGTCCGGGCCGTGTCCGCCCTAGGGTTAGGGTTTAGGTTCTGTCCGAGCTGCGGGGGCCGGAGGCGGCCTGAGGGAGGCCGGAGACGGCTGAGGCGACGAGGGCCGGAGGCGACGGCGCACGGGGAGTCGTCGGCTGGTCTCGGGCGGCCGGCAGCAGCGGGTGGTTGTGGCGGAGAGTTGGCGTCGGAGCTGAAGGGTTCTGGGGCAGTGGCAGCGGGGCTGCGGGTCAGCTCAGGTGGCGAGGCGGTGCGACGAGGTATGGGGCTGACAGCCGCGAGGTCAGGGGCGGTGGCCGAAGACGATCAAGTCGAGGAGAGGACGGCGAGGGGTCGATTCAGGCGGTGGAGAGGGGTTTTATAGAGGTCGAGGGAGAGGGAGAGACGGTGTCCGACGGGCGGTTACGGGAGAGTAAGAGTGAGGGACGACGGCGCTGGGGGAAGCCGGAGCGGCGTGGCTGCCGGAGCGGCGGCGGGTGCGTAACGGCCGGCGGAGGGGAGGGCAACGGTCGGGATCGGGTTGAAAGGGAAAGAGTTAACGGGTTTCGGGAGGTAATGGGTCGGGTCGGGTCGGGTCGGGTCAGGTGGATCCGGCCCGATCCAATAAAATAGAATACGGGTCGGGTCGGGTTTCGGGTCTACGGGTTAGACCCGGATCCGACCCGCTAGGTTCGGTTTGGTTCAAATGAACCCGGTCCGGTTCAGCAATTGGTTTGGTTTATTTAAAATAAATCCAGTTTATTTTGGTTTAATTAAATAATTAGTTTTTAGGGCTTTTAAAATGCTTTCGAGGTCCAATAAATTCTCGAAAAATTATCCTAGTCTAGATTTTTATTTTACACCATAAAATATTATTTTTATAATATTTTAATATTAATATACATCATTTAAAAATCATTTAATTATTAAAACACCTTCGTTTAATTAGAGAAAAATCTCAGAAAATTGTGAAAAATGCCAAATTAAAATTTTTTGAAAATCAGGGGGTTTACAGTAGTAGCCTGCCAGTCCAAGAAAACTTCTAATATCGCTAGCTGATTCAGGTCGTTTCCACTGCATAATAGCTTCTACCTTCCGTGGGTCTACTGACATGCCTTGCGCAGAGATGATATGCCCCAAAAAGGATATGTTATCTAGCCAAAACTGGCATTTACTCAACTTGGCGTACATCTTATTGTCTCGAAGGGTCTGAAGCACCATCCGCAGGTGTCCTGCGTGCTCCTCCCTATTCTTCGAGTATACTAAGATGTCATCGATAAAAACCACCACGAATTTATCGATGAATGGCCAGAATACTCGATTCATCAAGTCCATGAATGCAGCAGATGCATTCATCAGTCCAAACGGCATAACTGAAAATTCATAATGTCCGTATCGGGTCCGGAAGGCAGTCTTCGGCATGTCTTCTGGCTTAATCTTCAGCTGGTGGTAGCCTGAGCGAAGATCAACTTTTGAAAACACCGTTGCCCCTTGTAGCTGATCAAACAAGTCATCTATCCGTGGCAGAGGATATTTGTTTCTGATTGTGACCTTGTTCAGCTCCCGATAGTCGAGCAGAGGCATAGCGTCCCGTCTTTCTTCTTCACGAAGAGCACAGGTGTGCCCCAAGGAGACACGCTCGGATGGATGAACCCACGATCTAGTAACTCATAAAGTTGGTATTTTAATTCTTTTAGTTTAGCAGGGGCCATTCTGTACGGAGGCTTAGAGATTGGCTGTATATTCGGGAAGGTATCTATGGTGAATTCAATCTCTCGGTCTGGTGGCATGCTAGGTAGTTCGCTCAGAAATACATCGGGGAACTCTGTCTCAACGGAAGAAGATTCGACGTTTGTGTAGTCCTGTCGTATGTCCCAAACCGATGCTAGGAATCCCTCTCAGCCTGAGTGGAGCATTCGCCGAGCAGATGTTGCAGAAATCACCATGCAGGCCCTGGTCGCATCAGTTGTCGGACTACTAGTGTAACAGAATTCGGCTTCTCCAGGCAGGCAGAAGACGACTCACTTTTCTACACATTCAATAGTTGCCGAGCATGCGCTGAGCCAATCCATTCCCAGAATGATATCATAGTCCCGAACATCTAGAACTAAAACATCAAGCGATAGCTTCCTTCCTCCAATACAGATGTAACCATCTTGTCATACTGAACGGACAGGTATTTTTGTGCCGGAAGGGGTGCTAACACTTAAGTCTAGGTACAACGGAGTCATTTTTATATTGTTCTCCATGACAAAATTTGTGAAAATAAAACTATGCGTTGCACCAGAATCAAATAGAACACGAGAAGGTATGTTATTGAAAAGTAAAGTACCTGATACGACGGTGTCTGAAGCTAGAGCTTCTTTCCGTGTCATGGTATAAACCCGGCCTTGAGCCTGGCGACGCTCTTGCTGAGGCACAACTCGATTCGCCTGGTTTGTAGTAGTCTGATTTTATTGTAGAGGTGGGAGGAGAGGACAGTTGCTAATCTGGTCGGTTGGGTCGCCACAACAGAGACAGATCCCAAGCTTACGGCGACAGTCTTTTTCGATATGCCCTGGCTTCCTACAGAAGTTGTAGGTCTTTCTCATGTCTCCACGCAGTTTACCGTCGTTATTTGGATGCTTTGTAGCATTGTTTTCTCTATTATTGCTTTGGCGCTTGTGATTGGAGGTTTGCACAGCGCCGGTAGAAACGTGAGGATACTGCGGTTCGAGGGAGAGGACATGGTTTAGGACTTTCCGCATTGTCTGGTACTGTGGAACGACTATGTGTGCATGGATAGCATGACGTAGACCTCCTTCAAATCATCTGGCATGACTCGCTGCATCGGATAGAAAGGAGCTGGCAAATTTAGCAAGCTTGTTGAACTCAGCAGAATATTGCTTAACTGTCATGCTGCCCTGTCGAAGTTGTACAAACTCGTTTTCCTTCTGACGACGTACAGGCGGGGGTATAAACTCCTCCTCAAACGCACCACAAAAAGTGGCCCATGCGATCGCTTCCCCTCCATTATCGACTGGAAGAGAGCGTCGATGCACGTCCCATCAATCGTGCGTATTGAGGCAAAGCTGGAGTTGAGCACATGCAACACAATTTTTGTCAGGTACTTCTAGGAGGGAGAAATGGTCTTCAAGTTCGGCCAACCAATCTTGATCTACTATCGGATCCTCAGTCCCCTTGAATGTTGTGTTGCAGACTTTCTTGAAGACGCCAAAGTCGAAGGCAGTCACTTCCCTCGCCCTTGGAGTTTGAGGCATTTCAACTTCAAGCACTGGTTGCTCCACCGGAGTCGCTGCTGTTGCCGCAGACTGATTGGAAGCCAAAGCCTTCACAATCTGCTACAGGGTATCTACCTGCTTTTATTGGACCGAGAATCGTGCCTCTATATGGCCTTGAAACTTGAGTTGCCTCTCCTCTGCTTGTTTCTCGGCCCATTCATAATGAACCTCCTCCCTCTGTTGGTTTGCTTCCAATATCTGCATCATTTGCTGAAGTGGATCGGCTCGAGATATGGCTCACTGGCTCTGTGAGCTTCCTAAAGTGCTAGAACTGCTCTCTTGAGCCTGTGTCTCTCCCGGTGCTAGCGCTGAGGATTGCGCTTGATCCATTCCTTCAAAAGAAGCTAAATTACATCAGGATCATAATGTATTATGGACTTATTGCATGAACGTATCTTATTTTGGCCTAGCGAGTTCAAGAGTTCGTACAGGGATTTATCGTTAAAGGAACTTTTCCAGTCCAAGAGTCAAAGGAACTTTGAAGCTGTGCTCTGATACCAACATGTCACGCCCCGATTCCGTGGAATCGATAGTCGTCCCCTGGGCGTGACCGCCGTGCGGGCCTAGGTTACGCACCGCACAAGGCTAAGTTCTTTTATTTTATTTTTCGCATAGTGAGCACATATTCAGAGTACGCAGATAAATTGAAACACAGATTGAAGCATGGAAAAGTTCTCTTTTTATTGATAATATGTACATCTGTTACAAACTCTTTGAACTGAGTCATAAGGTTGCCTCGATGGGCTTACAAAAGTGTTGACACAAAATGAGATAGCAGTCATGTACATTACATCCCTTACTAAAACTTAAAATATAAGACCTCCTGGATGAATGACGGCCTTCCCACGAAGTTGCATACTTGCTTGGGTTGCTAGCTTCTTTCTCCAAAATACTTCAAAGTGGTACGAACGAGGCGCGCCTACAGCTGGACTGGATTGGGGGATTGACTTCTGCTCCTCGCTCGGATCTCCTTAGTGCGGGGAACCTGTTTCAATGAGGGTCAGTACATCAAAAAGTACTGGTGAAGGCAAGCTAACCCAACTATACCAATCAACACGTTATTTATATGAAGCATGCACATTATTTTTGTGGTATTTCTATCTTGCCTTAGTTCATTTTACAGCAAGCAATAGATATAGAAATCAATAAAATAACCTGCCACCGCTCGGTGACATTTACCTGCCCGTCTGAACTACCTGCACAATACTTACCATGCCTTCCCTGCCAAGAAGACACAAGTTAGTTACAACATGTTTACATATATGAGGGGATCACTGGCACGTTGCCATAATGGACGGTTCTAGTCTCAGTACGGAATTTTGTACGACGCATAGTTCAGGATGTCACAGGGCATTCCGTCCTATAGCAGGCGACTATCAGGAGTTCCGTCCGGATTGGATCGGTGCTAGTGTCCCAGTGACCGTCCACGGGAACTAAGACCTTGTGCACAAGTTGTCCGTGATCAACGTAGTACACTAAGTTAGCATTTAAGGCAAATCAGGGCAATATCAGGCGCAGGGCAGTAACAGGGCAAGGTCTACTTTTGCATAGTCTTCCTGTTCAGTTGATTGCATTTAGGATGAGTTCTATACATAGCACAATTTTAAGAAGAGTATACATTCTAACTTGTATTTATGCATATGATGAACATTCCAAACGAACAAGCATGCAAGTAAGTAACCGTTCACAAGTTTGTTGACAATCAATATAACCCAAGTCTATTCCCTTATTATCTTGAAGTCTTTTAGTTATTACTTGGTATCGTTTGATCGGGAAAAGCGAGAATGCAAGATTTTTAGTGTGAAGACTTGAAAGAAGGGGTAGCTAATTGGGATGGTAGCCACTCACTTAGTTTATTGGAAGGAAGAAGGAAAGAGATGCTTTAAGACTCCGCTCTAGCATCGCCTACTATTCGTTCACCTGCATTGATACGAACAGCTGATCAATAACTCTTCCACTCTTTCCAATATCAAAATTGAAGTGCAGTTCAACGAACGAAAATAATATAATCCATCAAAACTGTTCAAGAAAACTCAAGCAAATCCGAAAACCAACTCAAGACACAAAAGCAACAAGCGACAGCGAAAACTAGGCAACAAAACATGCAGCGGAGAGGTCCCTCCTGACTCTGTCGCTAAGTCGATCCCGGGGGCACGGTCCACTGAATATGGAAATCGATTCTGAAGAAGCAAATACATAAAGATGATGGGTTCTTGTTTCAATCTATCCCGATCGAACGATACTGTCTTGTATTTCTTAGCCGCGCTCCCCGAATAGGGGGAACGAGGCACCCCATAGGATGTCTGTATCTCCCCACCCAATGTAACCTCACGTCTCATATCCACAATGTCTCATGTCCATAACACACAAGATCATGACCTCTAGCTAGTACAATGAATCATAATAATATCTATATAATATGTAAGTCTCATATCACGAATCCTGTAAGCCTATACAGAATCACCAAAAATAACTCAAGAAAGATTCTATCACATAAAATAGTGTCAAGAATTCTACGGTATGGCGTACTTGGTAAAGCAAGCACGTAAAAATAGGATCGTGGAATCAACTCTCTAAGTGACGTTACACGACTACGCGTACGGCATTGACACCCGAATCTTGTTCGGACGCTAAGCAACGTCTCACGATCCTAGGTTAAATATGTACATCACAAGAATATAAATATATAATAAAACACAAGCAGACAAAATAACATGATCTACGGCAAGTTTGGCAAGGTACACTTGCCTGGGTTATGAACTCCATGTACTACTCCTGGGAAAGTGGAATATGCACGTATATCTCCGAATGCTAAAACAAACATCACCAATATTCTCAGAATACTTGAAATATCTAGGATTGACTACCCATAAGTTCAATTTGGATATAGGGACAAAATTGACAATTTTGGGTCAAAGGGGGGTCCACGTGTGGCCTACTTTGCACCAAAAAATGTGCCAAAGATAAAGTTTTTCAAATTCGTCAAACTTAGTGTCTACGATTCCAGAACGATGGTACAAATCCAACGGAACGTCTAGAACTGAATTCTGATGAACCGATCACGAAATCGTCCGCCATGTGGAACCATGGGGCCCACGAAATAATGTTTCGTCAACATTCTTAGAATCGGACCAAACTTGGGTCACAGGACCAACGTAATGCTACAAACTCAATGGCATAAGTTTCGTTGCGGATCGACGAGTACACATGAAGTTATGATGAGGTATCAAAATAGACCGATATAGTGCTTTTCGACGGATCACGCACATCCAAATCAAGTTCCGCGAAAGCCTACACGTCCGTGTTTATGTTATACGCCTTTCGGTATAACTCGCACACGACAAAGTTATCTCATTTGGCGGAACGCACCCCGTATCAAAGATTTTTGGTATTTTAAAAATAAATTTTTGGTCATTTTGGAACCAGAATAATTTAACCATTAAAGCAAACTAATAAAAACTAAAAGAATAGTAAAATTCTTGGTTATATTATGAAGAAGTTTCTTCAATTATATTTTGAAAATAATTAACGATATGGTAAAAAATTGGACATGAACATGGGTACTTGGACTGAATTTCTGAACTATTTTCGAACAGTTTTTCGGCCAACTTTCGGTCGATTTTTCGATCAAATTCGGGTGCCTAAATTCGTTCTACTTGAAGAGAATCCTAGAGGGTTAGGTTGTGAATATACCAGCAAAAATGGGACGCAAAATGGATGAGCGAGGAGGGCGGAACCTCCGCGCAAAGGGGGGCCGTAAGTTGCTGCTGCTGTCGGCCGCGCGGCTGCAGCGGCGGCGCTCCGGCGTTGTTGCGGCGCGTTGACACTGCGGCGGTCGGCGGCTCCAGCGGGGTGATGGTGGAGGTGGTGGGGGCGTGGGTGATGGTGGAGGTGGTATGGGATTAGGGTTAGGGTTTTAGTAATACATATATATAGAGAGAGCCAGGGTCTGGGAGTAGTTTTAGGTTTAATGGGCTTGGGTTAATTGGTTTGGGTTTAGAATTTAGGTTTATTTATTTATTTTTTTATTCAATAATTATATGTAAAAAATTCCAAAAATAGTTAGGCACTTGAAAAAATTCTAAAAAATTTATATTTCCTCCAACAAATAATTTATAACCCAATTTATATTAATTAAAAAGATATTTACTAAATACTAATGAATATTAAATTAATTAAATAAATTCATAAATTCTATTTTCTACTTAATATTATATTGGGAGCATGCGTGAAGTTCGAATAATGCAACTCGAGTGTTATGTGCGCAATAGGACCAGTTAGGCTCATAGCATGGATTTGGTTGGAAGCAATGGGTTGGGGTGGGGTGTTAAAATCGTACGCCACGACAAAAGGGCTAATTAATTATCGTTTTCTTGTAATTGTGTCGCGAAAGTTGTGCGATCAAAATAAGGTATGGGATTACGAATTTGTGAGGGACAGTCATGATAGGAGCCTAATTTGACTCGTCTAAGTCGAACATGCTAGGTTGGTTGGAAGGGAAAGACTAGTATTGCACTCAAGATCTTAAAACCCTGGTGGTTGGTTTCCAAAGTTCAATTAATTATCGAATAAATATTAAAATAAAAAAATAATTATTAATTACCAAACTAACCCTATGTAAAAATTAGGGTGCTCACATATCCAGTACAAATAAATAGATACTAGATAAAGGTCTATTATAGCTAGGTGTGTCTCCTCGATAACTGGTACCAGATCATCCTGGGCTAAATGTGCTACCTTAGGTAGCTCTCCGTCCTGTGGGCCGTAGTAGGTAGGACACTAGTCCTCTAAATAGCCGTCTGAAAAAATATATCCAGTCAGGATTGGAACAAAGTACAATACTCTGAAATCAGTTTCATATACATGGTAGAGAATATATAACAACAATAGAAAAGAATACAAGATGCACAGGTACGCATGAAATAAAAATACAGTTGAACTAGGCATATAAATATAAGGATAATTGGAAAAGTAAATACCTGAATCATGGTATGAACTGTAAATAAGAGAACTGGTGATACTATCTAAGTAATTTAGAGTACAAGTTTATTATGAGATCGGTTTGGGTTGCACAAGTCTATACTACGGTAACTAAATTATATGTGTATCATATAATTGACATGCACATGAATACGCTAAATGTTTGATCACATAACCAACTCCTACTCCCCCACCCCGACTAATATTCATGGATCCAATCACGATACGTTACGCATATGAATATAATATAAGCACACGGAGCACACGAATAGATACGAGAACAAGGAATACCTGATGTATACGATAAAGTACATGTGTAAGGAGTACCTGATGCGCACGTCAAATAAATAACATCTCCTGACTTGATCCATATAATACCAGCCCGTGTAACATCGTGTCAGAATCAAGTAAGACAGTTCTAGAACATATGATATATGCACTATCAATTACTAAAATCTAACAGTAAAATGTACTCACCTGAGGTCCTGAGCAAATGACATAAAACGGTGTCCAAACTTGTGTCACACAGACCTATATATGAATTTACATGTTATTGGGTATAAAGAAATAATATCAAACTTAAATAAGCTTAAAATATGGTTTTCTAGGTCAAGACTAGGTCTCTCTAGTCAAACTGGGTCAAACTAGGTCAACACTAGTCAAAACTAGATCATACCTCTGTTTCTAGACCAATACTAGTTAATCTAGTCAATACCTTAGGGTATTAGCTATATAGAAATTAATACTAAGGTATTCACCTATACTAGTTTATAATTATAAGTATCTATATCTATAACTTATAAATATACTGGTTATATCTATTATTTAATATTACCTTAGTATATAATACCCTACTATAACTTGGTACCTAATACCTTAACTAGTATCTCATAACTTAAAACCTTAACTCACCCAAACCTTGGTATCATATATTACAATGCCTTAGCTACACTCAACCATCATACCCTCATGAACATCAACTCCACACAACCATTGCACCTAACCTCCCTCTCATAGCATACTGATACCAACACATATATTGATACTCACTACTCACAAGCCTCACTTAACACTCATAGTCACCCTCTCACAATACTAACACAATACTTTACCCTTACACTATACATTCGTAACCTCCTACTGTCACACAACTTTACCCCACACACTATGATGCATACTCACTTGGGTTGACACCACTCTATACTTGTCATAGGCCACTTCTACACTCTATTTACTTATATACATATGTCTATATTTGTATATCAGTAACACACTAATCCTATATTAATACACCTATACTAACACTCTATCACAGGCACAATGGCCACTCTCCTAATCCTTAAATACCTGACACACACATTACACTGTTGACCACCAACTGGACACACTAAATCTTGTACATATATTTAGAAGCTCATCTCACTGACATAAAAGTTCAACTTCTCATATAGGGTATCCTGATACTCCATCTCTATTTACAAATACATAATGTAAAGCTCCAATGGTTAACTTGGTCAACGTTTCACTAATCACACTTGGTCGAATTTCCTAACCAATGATCATATTGAAGTCAACTAGATGAGTTCTGCAAAGAGATTAAGGCAGACAACATGAGATCACTAACACCCAGGCAAAACTGTACACCAACCCACTGCAGTTTGCCACTGTAGTCACATGCAACTGGCCTGCACTTGGTACAGGCACCAAGTAGAAAATGTTGCTGCTAGTACTATCTGCTCTCCCTTGCTTAATGCAACTACATGGCTCTTCTCCAAGTGCAGATCTCCCTTAGTTCATCCAAGTCAACACACTACTATAACCCATAACCAGTTCTCAACCCCTCACTCTACTGCAAATAGCACCCCTTTACTGACTGTACCCTTGCACCAAGCCAAACAGTAGCAACTTTGATCCTCACAACAGCAACATTACCACAACAACAATATTACAACATTGCGGCTATAACACAGTACTCTGGGACACTCCCTATTGGACTGAATCACCCTTCACACTCACACAAGTCATAATATACACACACAGTTCACTGAAACAATACAGTGAAACATATACTATGATCACACACACAGTGATCATTACAATGTGTAACACGTACACACACACACACACACACACACACACACACACACACATATATATATATATATATATATATATATATATATATATATATATATATATAACAGATATATAACACCTATCTATAAGTACATGTGATACACATGCACTAAGTGCATTAAATCAAACACTTAGTGCCCATTCATGTGATACTCTAGGATACACACTCAAATACCCATTCCATGTGATACCACTCCTCAAAATACATCATACACCTTCCAATATACCAAATACAACACAAAATAATAAGGAATGACCCAATAGGTATTTCATCGAACACTTGATGTGCCACCTCAGAGTTTTCTTCAAATAGATATAAAACTTAATGTAACTTCCTTCATAGGCCTCCTATGGATCTAGTTCTTCTTCCTATGGGTAGTCTTAAATCAATGAAGGGTTTTTATGGATTTATTTCACCATTCAAATCTAAAATGATAAGAAGAAATATAATTTTTACCTATTGGGCTACCTCTCCCTATATAGGGCTGGACACTCTACATTAGAGTTGGCTTGGTTTGAAAAGTCCAAAATGTCCTCCAAGATTTGTCATAAAGAATTTAACTAATGAGGAGTTTAACTAATGAAAGTTCTAATTTAATTTGAATAAGATATCCTAGTCATTCTCTCTACTTCTAGTTAGCCAAGACTAAATTAATTGGGTTACATTATTAGTCATGACAAGTCTAGTTAGGTTCAAGTCTAGTTGGTTCACTTGGGTTCACTAATAATTAGTCTGACTAAGGGTTAATCATGCACCATCCTCTATATTAATATTTATATATACATAACTATACCAATCATTATTAAATCAACAAATATAATACCAAATGACATAAATATCCCTATCCTGAAAAGCGATGGTTACATCTTGGTTCAAGTGCTTGTAATATATTGGTGAGGGTGTGCAGGTAACTGTTGCAGCAGCAGCAAATATAGCAGCAGTAGGATTAGGCTCAGTGCTGAGTAGTAGGGGGTGTTAAGGTCTGCACCTGGAAAGTTGGCTCGGGTATGAGTAGACTGTGGGCATTGTTTGATCAAGGAGCAATACATAAGTATGGTGGTATTGTTTAGTGGTTTGAGTTAGTGATACGTGGGTGTTGGAGTGTTGGTTTGAGAGGTAAAATTCAGATATATGTATCATTAGTGATACACAAAAGTGAACCAGTGTGTGTGTATGGGTGTGACCGAATCTGTGAGTAAGGGTAGTGTGTTAGAGTATAGTGTGAGTGTGTATTAGATAGATAATGGTGTATGGAACATTAACTAAGGTAATTATGGGTATCTAGATACTAAGGTAATAGGTATTGTGTTAATCCAAGATAATAGGCTCTGCCTTAAATCACACTATCGTTTGTGCCATATATTTTTCATAATCATCCTTTTCGAACGGTCGACGCATCGACGTCCAGAATTACCCCTGCTAGGCGACTTACAAATACACCATTCTAAGTCTTTCCGACGTAAGGGACTAACTTAAACAAACTATACCCATGTTCACAATATTTTGCAATGTGATTCCCTTCCTCAGTAAACTTTTCGTCTATCTCGATCCTCAAAATTTCTCAGATATGTTATCGCACCATTTAGCGTTGATCGAATCGATGACTAACGCTAACTACCCTTCGGTCCTCGCTATAAAGTTGATGATGCACAAAGGCATCATTCCATCTGACACCAATGTTTTATCCGGCGCATCTGATGTTACATCCTCTACTGAGTATGAAATCACCAACCATAAAAATTTTGCTATATTAATTTCAGCCAAAGGCTATTCCATCAAATTCTAAAATTAATATTCGATCGCTTAGACTTATCATCAACATGCACCACCCAGTATTCATATCGATGCAATCTCTTATGCGTCATCTTTAGGGTCATCCAACGGGTCTGTAAAGATTAGTTCGATTCGACGGTCAAATCTCTAGGGTAATCTTCCCCAAAAATATGCTCGATAATTGTGGATCATCAACGATGGACAATTACTAAGAACCATGCTATATCTTATCCCGAAGCGAAACTGAATTTCGATGAGTTATATGGGACTCTACCCAAAATTTGAGAATACAGTTCAAATTTCAAATACGCATGCACTATCTGCAAATATATCTGCTAACCAAGGAAACATCTAGCCGTCTAGTGTTCGAGTCTATCTACCCTTTGATCGATATCCGAGATACACTATACTCGACGAAACCATCCTCAATTAAATTTATATCCCCGCTAGCTCATCCTACTAACTCTATCATTCTGTCCTGAATCTATCAAGTAAATTCTCGACCGATCGGTACGACTTCTCGTATCGTTACTCATAATTTTTTTGAATTATAGCCTTGTTCCATTTTAAATCCTTACATCCCGCTTAAGTTTTCTGCGCATTAATTTTGTTCGAGCGATACCGTAACTCATCCTGATTTCAAGTCCCATCGTATTTTCTTAAAGGTCCATCCCTTATGATCTTCGCTCTGTTTTGATTCTTCCATCTCTATGTCAATTTCTTTTCGTTTTGTTGTGTCCGTACGGTCCCGTCGATTTGTGCAACTATCCTAAAGGCAAGGTCGTTTCCATATTTTATTCCATTCCTTCCGCCATATTTGTTACACCATCTCACAAATATCCGCATTTATGCCTCAATCATGTAACTTATTTATTGATCATAAGTCACAAGCAACAACGATCAAGTTCTCGATATTTTATGTGACACGAATTATTTTCAAATCCTCCATCCTCGAACGAGTCCCTCTGCTCAGCCGACAGTTTTCCAACAGTTACAAAATCTTCAGTTCGTGCTTATTACTCCTCGATTTGCATAGATCCCTCATGCATGTATCCTTTGTGCATGTGTTTGCACATACATACTATCAATTTTCTTCGGCTTAGCTCTTCGCATCAACAACTGTTTTATCGAACTTCCAATTCGTGCGAACCAATTACAAAATTCCAAGTTTCTGTCCAAACGATCCCATTATCTCTCCACACTTGGTTCCCATTATCAAATATTTAATAAGTTTCGAATGGTTGTACCGAACCATGCCTTCCGAGTCTAATTATTCGTCCAACTGATTTAGTCATTACCTCAACTTATAATTCCTTTCCCAATTCTCAGTCAGCTATCTGTCTTACACTTTTACTCGCATTTACTCAGCTTTGCATAAAGCCTCTCACGCCTTAGCGTCTCTAATACTAGCCTCAAGTATTTGCCGTGCTCTTAGTGGCTCTTTGAATACACCAAGATGTCATCGATGAAGACTACCACGAACCGGTCCAATACTGATGGAATACTCTGTTCATTAGGTTCATAAATACGGCATATGCATTTGTGAATCCAAAAGGCATCACTAAGAACTCGTAGTGACCATAAAGAGTCCTGAATGCTGTTTTTGGAATGTCTTCTCTCCGTACCTTTACCTGATGATAGCCTGATCTCAAATCTATCTTTGAGAATACTACTGCTCCTGTGAGTTGGTTGAACATATCATCAATTCGCGTCAGGGGGTACTTGTTTTTGATTGTCAAAGCATTAAGGGCTCTGTAGTCAATGCACATTCGGAATGTCCCGTCCTTCTTTGGTACAAATAACACTGGTGCTCCCCAGGGTGATGCACTAGGACGAAAAAATCCCTTGATCTGCAACTCTTCTAGTTGTAGCTTCAGCTCGTCTAGCTCCTTCTTTGCCAACCGGTACACATTTGAAGATACCGGCGCTGCTCTGGGTACTAACTCAATAATGAACTCTACCTCTCTATCAGGCGGTAGGCCTGGCAACTCCTCCGGAAATACATCCTCGAATTCTGCAACAATAGCTGGTGGAGCTGTCTCCATAGCCATGTAAGCTCTAGGTGTCTGGCCTACTCCTTGCTCGTTGGTGCCCCGCATGTACTCGAACTCCGGGTGATCTAGTGGTCTAAAAGTAACGCTACCCCTCCAGCAGTCTAGTATAGCATTGTACTGGCTCAACCAGTCCATGCCTAAAATAACGTCGAAGTTTGGCATCGGAAGTACTAAAAATCGTGCTCTCATCTCCCTACTACACACGACTATGGAGCACGTTCTAATAGTGCTGGTAACTGGTACGATGCCTCCTCGGGTAAGAATCTTCCAACTCTTAGGCAAGGGGGAAGTAGCTACTCTATGCATGGCTATGAAACTACTAGATATAAAAGATAGCGTAGCGCCAGAATCAAATAATACAGTTGCAGGTATTGACGCAACTAAAACGGTGGCCTGTCCGTGCCTCTGCCCTCTTGCCTGCTGCCTGGCTTGGTCGAACTGAGCCTCTTGTGGGGCCAAGGGTGGTCCCTTCTGAAATTCTCCGGGTGCTAGGGGATGCTGACCTCCAGTCGGGATAGTATCCTCTGGACTGGTGCTGTTGGCCCTTGTCCGTTCTGGGGTGCTGCCTCTCTGCGTTGTGGGCAGTCTCTGGCCAGGTGTTGACTTGCTCCACATATCATGCACAGTCCAAGCTTCTTCCGACAGTCTCTGACGAAATGCCCCTTCTTGCCACAATGATGACAAGTCGGAAGCTCCTTGTGCTAATATGGCACTGTCCTTTTTGTCTGCATTCCTGGACGATGGATTGGCCCTCCTACTCTGGGCTGGGCTTTGGCTGGTATGGTCGTGCTAGAGCGCCTCGCTTCTCTGCCAATGACCTCCTGGATTCTTGCCTCTGAAAGAACCTCCTCATAGGAGATCCTGGACTGCGTGGTGGTATACCTTTGTAGCTCGGAGGTAAGGCCGTGATGGAACCTATTGGCCTTCTCCAGCTCGTTAGGTATCAGGATGGCACCAAATCGACTAAGTCGACTAAACTCTACGTCGTAGGCATCTACAGTCATAGTTTCTTGTTCCAAGTGTAGGAACTGGGAGTATAGAGCATTCCTGACCGTAGCCGAAAAATACTTCGTATTGAAGTACACTAAGAATTGCTCCCACGTCTGGTTCTTGCTGACGCCGCGCTCTATAGGGTCCCACCAGTGATGGGCGTTGCCTTTGAGTTGGGTCCTCACCGCGGTCATCCAAAGGTCTGGATGCAGCTATGAACCTTCCAACATCATCTCCGTGTTGGAGACCCAATCTGATATCTCCTCCGGAGTCTCGCTGCCCGAAAACGTTCCCGGCCCCATCTGGCGAAAACCTCGGATAGTACCAGCTGGTTGGATAGGTACAAGTGTTGGATTAGATGTCCTCTCCAGAGCTGTCATCAAACTCTGCCTCAAGGTCTCAGTCTGATGCCATTGTGCCTGCATCATGGCTTAGAAGAATTGGAACATTTGTGGATGTCCCTCTAGTTGTGGTATCAGGGCTGGAAGGGGTGGAGGTGGAGGCAAAGGTATTTTTGCCTGTTGTGTTGGTGCCTGGAAGGTCTGTCATTCTTGCTAAGCTAGTGTAGCTCCCTGAGTAGGACCATTGTGGAGGTATGGTGTTGATGGATAAACCAGTGTCTGTCTCAAGGACTGGTCTCTCGGGGTAGTCGGGGTCCTATTGACATCATGCGAGGTATCAATTGCCGGGTCAACCCTATCATCTGTGTGTCCATTGGGTACGTCCATAATGCTGGGGGAAAAAGAAATAAACAGGATGCAAACATTTAATAGAATGTTTGCGTAAAACAAGTTGCTAAGCCGTCCGCGTAAAACAGAGATTTAAAGAAGTTTTGGCATAATTTAAGACTTCAGAGTTGTTCGCATAAAAATCGAGATTCTAGATAGTCTGCGTAAAGCAGAGATAGAGATTTTGAAATTGTCTGCGTAACACAGAGTTTCAAGCTATCTGGCGTAAATTGTCTGCGTAACACAGAGTTTCTAGATAGTCTGCGTAAATCATGGCTTCAGAGCTATCTGCGTAAAAGTCTGCTATACTTCCTGCGTAAAGTCTGCCTAAAAGTCTGTGCGTAAAATCTGTGTGCGTAAGGGTTGCCTGCGTAAAATCTAACATACGTTGTTTTTATTACAGCGTAAAGTCTGCAAAAAATTGCGTAAAAAGGTCTGCCAAAAATCTGCGTGTAAAAGTCTAGTATACATTTGCAACGTAAAGTTTGTACGAGAAAATCTTTGTTTTCCTGGAATGCATTGTCAGATAATTCAGTGAAACTGACATCTGACAAAAGTATTGCACGATGATCGAGAGGGTGGCTGTGATGATATTTCTGCACAGAGACCCAGGTTATCGTTTAGTGACATATTTGATACACCACTCAAAGGAAGAAGATTTTGAGTCTACTGAATACGCTGTCTATTGTAATGAGCTTTTACGCTCGAGTCCGAAATGAGTTTGTACGCTCAGGATAAGACAAAACCTTGATGTTACGTAAAAAGTTGTTTCATGCTCAGGGCTCGAGGCATATCTCTGCATTTAATGCACGCGATTTTCCTTTGTCATGACTGGGAAAGCTAAAACTACGACTAATACGCTCACATCACTATCTTTGTGGTTTACGCCTAATCAGGCTACTCTACGTTGTTTGTCTATTATTCAGGAATCATGTCACGCCCCAGTCCTAAAATACGTAGGACTAGGATACGTAACCATGCCAGCCGCCCGTATATATGGCAACTCCAATATATGGAAACCATATATACGTGCGTACGCTATATAATGAACAATAGTTCACCAGTGGTATAACTAATCACAAGTCACAGGGTAATATCTAAATCTCATCCACAGAAATCAAATAAACATGAATAACCAATAACCATGTAACTAGAACTCAAAATAAAGTACCTAAAGAATGACAATCGAATGGAAACAAATCCACTGCCAAAATAGAATATAAAAGGAACCAGATACACACCATATAAGAACAACATCTGACCATCACGAGGCTCGAAGAGAAGACCTCCTCGGAATAAACGTAACATTTCCGGATCTGTGCTCCTACGAATACTCAAAAAAATATACACCTGGCAGGGGACCAGGTGTCAGGCCCCGATCCCGAAAGGGTCAATCGTCCTCGCTGGATCCTTCACGGAACCGATTCGTCCTCGCTGGGGCGTGATGCCGTACGAGCCTGGAGTTGCGCTCGTACAAGGCAAGAACTTACAGTTATAGGAACCCACTTTGAAACACAATTTAGAAAACACATTCACAGATAATTGAACACAAGTGCAGGAAGAAAATATGCTTTTTCATTGATAATTCAGAGTAATTTACATAGAGTCTACATTGATGCGCCTTCTCGGCTACTTGAATTACATTAGAAAAGATAACTCAAAATGCAGGGCGCGCTCCATCAGATAGTCCCCGTCGTCCATACATTACGCCCTTGTATAGGTTGAAAGTCCAAGCCTCCAAAATGATCTGACTTCAACTATACTTTAAAATAGAGGTGCTCCTAACGTCTCTTCGTCTATCCACTAGCGTTGCACCGTCTGAGTGCCTGAAATAGTTGCCCACAACGTGGGTCAGTACTCAACTTGTACTGGTGAGCGGGATGAATCCCACTCGACTAAATCGACACTAGCTTATTAGGGGCGAGCATGCATTAAGATTACTTCTATAAAGAAGCAAGTGACTTCAATTCATATCAGTTGCATGTTTTGATATAAATGAAAATAGCATTGAATCCAACCAGTGCATCGATTGCTTACTCAACCGATGCACACCTTCCCTGCAACGAAACACAAGTATACTTACCATCTGCACAAGACAATAAATTAGCATGTGTTCTATTCTATGCGGTCATTGGTGTGATCGACACCTTAGGGACATATTCCAAGCATTAATGGCGCGCCCTATCAGCCCGGGTAGCAAGCCCCGCTGGAGGTCCCGCAATGCATCGTGACGAACACGAATCAATATTTCCCTCCGGATCGATACGGTTCTAGTGCCCCGGAAAGCCGTTTCGAGGAAATGATAAACCTTGTGCACAAGTTGTCCCAGACCATGCAAATGCATGAACATTTTATATCTCACACAATGCATCGAATTAAACAGATAAAGTAAAGCAGCAATATATATATCTTATGCAACAGTTCATATTTTCTCAATGCGGTGTTCCGATTTTGATATCCCATGGGTCCAAACTCTATCCGAGGCACCAGGCCGTAACCAACAACCAAATTCCCATTCCAACCAACTGAATTTATAAGGTGTGCAAGCATATAGTAAAATTAGTCTACAATTCCCATGTTCCTTTCTTAGTGGCTGGCATGCATTGTGGCTAAGCATATCCTAGGCGTCCAACCGGGCATCATCGAGTGAACGTTTGAAATATTAGAGATGTTGGCGTGAAGAAGTAGGAAAGAAGGGACCAAACCACTCACTGGTTAAGGGAAAAGTTGCTGAAACAAGGAATCCCGCCTAGCGACGATCAAACGTCAGTTACGCGGACCTGCAACAGCACGAGCACCGAGTTAGAATTCTTGCCTATCCTTCCTTGCCGAACTCCCCAAAATTCAAGCTCCAATCAATAAAACCAACAGCGAAAACCAAGCAACTCGAAAGCAACACCAAATCAAATCCCAAAGCGGCAATCAAGAAAACCAAGCAACCAAACACGAAAACTATTGGACTCGTTTCAATAGAGGCCTTTCCATGAGTTAGAAAGGATCATCGTATTTCGTCCGTGGCAATAAGATGCCGAAGATCTAAGCATACTCTGACGGACTAGCCACAAGCCCAATTATATAGTGCACATCCCGGTCGGATCGGGATTTGAGGCACTACATAATATACCACTAAGAAAAAGTTTCGTCCCGAAACTTAAGAACAAGGCCCTACCTCCGACTGAGTGAACAACGAAGGATATTTCTCCTTCATCTCCAATTCCATCTTCCAGGTTGATTCCCCAACTGAATGGTTCCGCCACAGCACGCGAACCAAGGACATCGTACGGTTGCGAAGTACTTTTTCCTTACGATCCAGAATCTGCACCGGTTCTTCTGAGTATGATAAGTCTGTGCGCAGTTCCAATTGTTCGAAGCTAACCACATGACTCGGGTCATGCACATACTTCCGCAGTTGAGAAACATGAAATACGTTATGTACTTCAGCCAAGGCGGGAGGTAGTGCAATCCGGTATGCCACAGCTGCCACTCGTTCCAGAATCTCGAAGGGGCCGACAAACCTGGGACTTAGTTTGCCCTTCACGCCGAAACGCATCACCCCACGCATCGGCGTCACTTTTAAGAATACATGATCCCCGACCACGAATTCCAAAGGTCTACGATGAGCATCGGCATAACTTTTCTGTCGGCTCTGTGCCGTGCGGAGTCTTTCCCGAATCAAGCGAACTTTCTCAACTGCCTGTTCTACCAGCTCTAGCCCGAGTACTTGCCGCTCGCCGACTTTGTCCCAACAAATTGGAGATCGACACTTGCGCCCATAAAGTGCTTCGTACGGTGCCATCTGGATGCTCGATTGGTAGCTGTTGTTGTACGCAAACTCCGCCAACGTGAGATGCGTGTCCCAACTAGTCTTCAAATCGATTGCACACAGCCGTAACATATCTTCAAGTATCTGATTTGTCCTTTCCGTCTGTCCATCAGTCTGGGGGTGGTATGCAGTACTGAACTGTAGCTTGGTTCCCAAAGCAGACTGTAGGCTTGTCCAAAAACGAGATAAGAAGCGTCCGTCACGGTCAGAGACGATTGAGGCAGGTACTCCGTGCAATCGAACAATCTCGTCTATATAAATCTGTGCTAACCGATCGACGCTCCAAGTAATTTTTATAGGAAGGAAGTGGGCTGATTTGGTCAAACGATCAACTATGACCCAAATCGCATCATGCCCCCGCGGCGTCTTCGGAAATCCCACAATGAAATCCATAGTGATTTTGTCCCATTTCCACTCAGGAATAGCGAGGTTCTGCAGCTCCCCGCCGGGCCTCTGATGTTCAGCTTTCACCTGTTGACATGCCATGCACTGTGACACAAAGGTCGCCACATCCCGCTTCATACCTTGCCACCAGAAGGTTCTGCGTAAGTCCATATACATCTTAGTGCTCCCCGGATGCAAGGAATACTTCGCATAGTGTGCTTCCACCATAATTTCCCTTCGGAGTTCTGGGTCGCTAGGAACACATATCCTTCCTTTTATTTGTAAGGTCCCATCTTCGCCTGCCACAAAGTCAGACGTCTTCCCCGCCGAAATCAGTCCGCGTGCCTTCGCTAGGAACTGATCGCCCTCCTGAGCTGATTTGATTCTATCACGCAGACTTGGTTCAAGATGGAGTGATGCCAGCTGCACTCCTTGATGCTGAACACGGAGCTCGATGCCCATCGCCTCAAGATCTCGAAGTAAATGGTTGGTTATGGATAACGAGCCCACATACTTCCGACTCAGAGCATCAGCAACGACGTTTCCCTTGCCCGGTGTGTAAGCGATCGTCAAATCATAGTCCTTAATCAGTTCTAGCCAACGCCGCTGTCGGAGGTTCAGTTCTCGTTGTGTGAATAGATACTTGAGGCTCTTGTGATCTGTGAAGATTTTGCAAGCAACACCATAAAGATAATGCCTCCACAACTTCAGTGCAAATACAATTGCCGCCAATTCCAAGTCGTGCGTCGGGTAGTTTTTCTCGTGCGACTTCAGTTGCCTGGAGGCGTACGATATTACCTTATCCCTCTACATGAGCACACATCCCAAACCAAGTCCCGAGGCATCACTGTATATCTGAAACTCCTCTACCCCATCTGGAAGAGCAAGGATCGGAGCTGAAACAAGACGCTGCTTAAGTTCTTTAAAGCTGGCTTCGCAGTCATCACTCCATTTGTATATAATCCCTTTTTGAGTGAGGCGAGTCAAAGGCGAGGCCAGTTTAGAAAAATCCTTCACGAACCTACGGTAGTATCCCACTAGGCCCAGGAAGCTTCGTACTTCGCTGGCTGATGTAGGTTGCTTCCAATCCACCACTGCCTCTATTTTCTTCGGGTCTACGGCGATGCCCTCTGCCGAAACAACATGACCCAGAAATGCCACGCTGTTCAACCAGAACTCACACTTGCTGAGCTTAGCGTACAACTGATGCTCTCGTAATGTCTGCAGCACGATCTTTAGGTGTTCCTTGTGTTCCGCCTCGTTCTTGGAATATATTAGAATGTCGTCGATGAACACGACCACAAACTTGTCTACGTACGGCCGAAACACGCGGTTCATCAGATCCATGAAAGCTGCAGGGGCGTTCGTCAAACCGAACGACATCACAAGAAATTCGTAGTGTCCGTATCGGGTCCTGAATGCAGATTTTTGAACATCATCTGGTTTGATTTTCAACTGGTGGTACCCTGACCTGAGATTAATTTTAGAGAAAACTGTTGCACCTTGCAGCTGATCAAACAAGTCATCTATCCTTGGCAATGGGTACTGGTTTCGCACGGTAGCCTTATTTAGTTCTCGGTAGTCAATACATAGCCGCATGGATCCATCCTTTTTCTTCACGAACAGTACCGGAGCGCCCCACGGAGAAACGCTTGGACGAATGTATCCTCGGTCCAACAGATCTTGTAACTGAATCTTAAGTTCCTTCAGCTCTGCTGGGGCCATTCGATAAGGTGCCTTCGATATCGGTCGCGCATCCGGAAATGTGTCGATGCTGAATTCGATCTCACGATCAGGAGGCATTCCAGGTAGCTCGTCCGGGAACACGTCGAGGAAATCTGCTATAACATCAGCCTGAGCTGCATTTGCACTTTCCTGCCGGGTGTCTCGAACTGAAGCTAAGTACCCTTCACAACCCGAATGCAGCATACGCCTAGCCGAAATTGCTGATATCATCATTGCCGTCTTTGGTGCAGCGCTGCACGAATAGTAAAAGTCTGCCTCGCCGGGTAGACGAAATACGACTCGCTTCTCCGCGCACTCAATTGTTGCATAACAAGCACCCAACCAATCCATCCCGATAATAATATCGTAATCCTTAATGTCTAATACAATGACATCTAAGGAAAGCTTCTTGCCTCCGATGCAAATATAACCATCCTTACAGATCGCATGGGCGGGCATGTCGACTCCCGAAGGTGTGCTCACGCAAAGATTCATATTTAAGGGAGTAGAAGCTAATTTATGCTCAATAGTAAAATCAGCAGATATGAAACTATGCGTAGCACATGAATCGAATAAGACTCTAGCGGGCAAATCTCTGAAAAGTAATGTACCTGTCACGACAGTTTCAGAGACGGATGCTTCGTCCCGAGTCAGTGCATAGACTCGTCCTTGAGCACCCTGGCGTCGTGGGTTCAACGCCACAGCATTGGCATCACTTGCTGGAGGCCCCCTGTTGTGATTCCCGTGGTTCTGATTCCCGTGGTGCTGATTCCCATTGTTATGATTCCCATTGTTGTGATTCCCGTTGTGCTGATTCGGTTTTGCCTCACGACAGTTGAAATTCTTGTGCTCTAGACGACCACATTTAAAACACCCAGTAACTCGGCATTCCTCCACTCGATGCCCTAATCTGCCGCACCTGTTGCAGTATGGTGCACGGGACGGGCCCCTATGCTCAGATGTGTGCAGACGCTTTTGTGCTCCAGACCCTCCCATTTCCTGAGGCCGCTTATTATTGTTGGTACGGGAGGTTTGCACATCGGCCTTTGGTGGACAGCGCCCAAAAATCCGCTCGCTGTTCAGGGCAGCTTCATAACATTCCCTGTATGTCTGACACTTCTGGTTGATGACGTCCCTACGCAAATCGTCATTCAAACCCTTCTGGAAGCGGTAGCACCACGCCTGCTGGTTAGGCAAGAAGTGCCCAGCAAATTTAGCCAGCTTAGCGAACGCCGAGTCATAATCGTCGACAGACATACTTCCTTGCACCAGATTGCTGAAGTCGTCTTCTTTTTGTTGCCGCACAGCCCGGGGAATATATTGTTCAATGAAGGCAGATTTGAACATTTCCCAGGTAATTTTGCAGTTGGGATTGGCATCATAAATCCCCTGCTTAGTGGCTTCCCACCAATCATGTGCACGCAGCTCCAGTTGAACTGATGCACAGGCCACTCTTTTGGATCCCCTAATGCCGACCAGATTGAAGAGTCCCTCCATCTTTGTAATCCATCCCATCACCACGTCCGGTTCTGCTCGTCCGTTGAACGTTGGTGGATGCATCTTAGTGAATTCTGCCGCACGGCAGGTGTTCCTTGTTGGATGCTGTGTTTCTTCGGACTCATCCTCTACCGCCACAGCCGGCGGTGCAGCAGGCGTCACCGTGGCTCCCCCGTTGTTGGGTACCAAGGATGCAATCAGTTGCATCATGGTATCCATCTGCTTTTGTTGAGCAGCCAACTGTGCCTGTTGAGAAATGGCTTGTTGTTGCTGCACCTCCATGAGATGCATAAGTCGTTCGGACATATCCATTGAACCCGCTCCTCCGGATTCTCCAGAACTTGCCGGATCGTTCTGGACGGGCTGAGCACTGCTTGCAGCGGCAGTATTTTTCTTAGCCATTGCTACAAAAGAGAGTAGCTTGTTAACACCTCAAAAACGATAGATTTTTGTATCTATGGGCTCATTGTATAGGCGACTCATCTCATGCAGCGGACACCGAATGCAACTCAACCGAGAGGCGCATCAAACTCCTTTATAATCTTTTGAAATCCCAAGGATGTAAAGCCTAAGCTCTGATACCAATATGTCAGGCCCCGATCCCGAAAGGGTCAATCGTCCTCGCTGGATCCTTCACGGAACCGATTCGTCCTCGCTGGGGCGTGATGCCGTACGAGCCTGGAGTTGCGCTCGTACAAGGCAAGAACTTACAGTTATAGGAACCCACTTTGAAACACAATTTAGAAAACACATTCACAGATAATTGAACACAAGTGCAGGAAGAAAATATGCTTTTTCATTGATAATTCAGAGTAATTTACATAGAGTCTACATTGATGCGCCTTCTCGGCTACTTGAATTACATTAGAAAAGATAACTCAAAATGCAGGGCACGCTCCATCAGATAGTCCCCGTCGTCCATACATTACGCCCTTGTATAGGTTGAAAGTCCAAGCCTCCAAAATGATCTGACTTCAACTATACTTCAAAATAGAGGTGCTCCTAACGCCTCTTCGTCTATCCACTAGCGTTGCACCGTCTGAGTGCCTGAAATAGTTGCCCACAACGTGGGTCAGTACTCAACTTGTACTGGTGAGCGGGATGAATCCCACTCGACTAAATCGACACTAGCTTATTAGGGGCGAGCATGCATTAAGATTACTTCTATAAAGAAGCAAGTGACTTCAATTCATATCAGTTGCATGTTTTGATATAAATGAAAATAGCATTGAATCCAACCAGTGCATCGATTGCTTACTCAACCGATGCACACCTTCCCTGCAACGAAACACAAGTATACTTACCATCTGCACAAGACAATAAATTAGCATGTGTTCTATTCTATGCGGTCATTGGTGTGATCGACACCTTAGGGACATATTCCAAGCATTAACGGCGCGCCCTATCAGCCCGGGTAGCAAGCCCCGCTGGAGGTCCCGCAATGCATCGTGACGAACACGAATCAATATTTCCCTCCGGATCGATACGGTTCCAGTGCCCCGGAAAGCCGTTTCGAGGAAATGATAAACCTTGTGCACAAGTTGTCCCAGACCATGCAAATGCATGAACATTTTATATCTCACACAATGCATCGAATTAAACAGATGAAGTAAAGCAGCAATATATATATCTTATGCAACAGTTCATATTTTCTCAATGCGGTGTTCCGATTTTGATATCCCATGGGTCCAAACTCTATCCGAGGCACCAGGCCGTAACCAACAACCAAATTCCCATTCCAACCAACTGAATTTATAAGGTGTGCAAGCATATAGTAAAATTAGTCTACAATTCTCATGTTCCTTTCTTAGTGGCTGGCATGCATTGTGGCTAAGCATATCCTAGGCGTCCAACCGGGCATCATCGAGTGAACGTTTGAAACATTAGAGATGTTGGCGTGAAGAAGTAGGAAAGAAGGGACCAAACCACTCACTGGTTAAGGGAAAAGTTGCTGAAACAAGGAATCCCGCCTAGCGACGATCAAACGTCAGTTACGCGGACCTGCAACAGCACGAGCACCGAGTTAGAATTCTTGCCTATCCTTCCTTGCCGAACTCCCCAAAATTCAAGCTCCAATCAATAAAACCAACAGCGAAAACCAAGCAACTCGAAAGCAACACCAAATCAAATCCCAAAGCGGCAATCAAGAAAACCAAGCAACCAAACACGAAAACTATTGGACTCGTTTCAATAGAGGCCTTTCCATGAGTTGGAAAGGATCATCGCATTTCGTCCGTGGCAATAAGATGCCGAAGATCTAAGCATACTCTGACGGACTAGCCACAAGCCCAATTATATAGTGCACATCCCGGTCGGATCGGGATTTGAGGCACTACACCAGGTCCTCAGAGGGACATAGCAAGATACATAAAAATGACATGCCATAATGTAAATACTGAATAAATAAATGGGGTGTGCTAACCATCTAAGTGAATGCAATTTAAGACCTTGTAGTACGCATGGGAGAGTGTAGGCTAGACATATGCTGACGTAATTCACCAATCGTCATGACTGGCTAGTATATGTGTCATATGCCCCCAGACTCATGGGCACTCTGCAATCGTCCATCTCCGAGGAGCATGGAACGAAGGATATAACATCAAGGAGGGGGTGTCCCATACGTCTACTAGTATCTTTCCCGCCTAATATAGATGTACAAGTCGTGAAAACGACGTGGACACCTCCTACTATGATGCAAGTCTCAATAAAATAACCAACTAAGCTAAATACTGTTACACGTATTGCTCACACTGATGGCCAGTCGCGCATGAGGCACGCGTCCCTACATAAACTCACTCTGTGACGTGTAATGATACGTGTCAGGGCCTGGGAAGTTATATTAATAACTTCACAACTTTAGGTGAGTCTACTAGACACTAGGTCAGACACAAGTCCTAACGTCAACGCCTTCGTTGACTGCACCCGAGTCTGCTCGGACGCGCACATTTATATAATAATTAAACATGTAACTAACAATAACTGAATTTAAACAGTACAATAAGGCAAGGTATACTTGCCTGGCAAGAGAGCTGTAAATGTAATATCCAGGTGTCAAATACCAAGTGTCAGAAACTATGGCCTCAGAAGGAAAGTCTTCGGATGCTGAAATAAACATCACTAACAGTCTCAGAAAATATCAAATATCTAAAAATGCCTGTCCTTAAGTCCAATTTGGACACAGGAGCAAAAATAACAGTTTTCGGTCAAAGCGGGGTCCACATGTGGGCCGCTTTGCACCGAAAAATGTGTCAGGGTCAAAGGTCTCCAAATTCGCCAAACTTAGTGTCAACAAGTCCAGAACGTCGATACGAACCCAACGGAACTTCCAAAATTGGATTTCGATGAGCCGGTCACAAAATCGCCCATCAAGTGGAGCCTATGGGGCCCACGATACGGGATTTTGTCAACTTTCTCAGAATCGAACCAAACTTGGATCACAGGACCAGCGTATTGCTACGAGTCCGATGGCGCAAGTTTCGTTTCGATCTGACGTGTATACACAAAGTTACAGCATATTTCAGAACAGACGGATACGGGACGTTGTCGGCGGATACACGTTGATTTCGGTGTGCACGCACATTCGAATCAACTTCTGCAAAATCTCGCACGTCCGTATCAACGGTGCGCACGTTTCGGTAAAGACTGCGTGCGACCAAGTCATCCCGTTTGGCGGGGCGTACTCAGTTCCGGGGTGAATCGGGTCGTTGTTTTTTCTGTATTTGGATCGCGGTTCGCGATCGCCACAGGACGCGATGCTCCAAGCGGGTTGCACGGGCACCGAGATGATTACATAGTCTACACGACGCAACTGACGGAATTGAAATCGGAATTACAAGGAGAGAGATATGAGTACCTGAACAGGGCTCCAGAAACTTGCGTTTCTCGTGTCCGACACATGTCTGACACGTGTCAGGGTCAGGGACGGCTGTGTCCGTGTCCTTCCTAGGGCATCTGAATGCTGGGTGTCGCCGGAGTCGACTGGCCTCGACGGGGCGAGCTGCTCGGCTGAGTCGGCCGGAGTCGACTGCGGGTGACGGCGGTGCAGAGGTTGAGCGGATCTAGTCGAGGAGGAGAGGGAGCTAGACAGCGCTGGTGAGGGCGGGGCACGGCGGGGAAGCGGCTGCGCTGCGGTGGCGCGGTGAGGTGGAGGAGGAGGTCGGGGGCAGCGGGAAGCTCGGCTCCGGCCAGGGAGTCGGGTCGGAGCGGGGTGGCTGGGAGAGGGCGGGGGCTGAGGAGAGAGGAAGAGGAGCTGGGGAGAAGGAGGAGGAGATGGCGGGCGGAGGTCGGCTCCGACGAGGTCGGGGAGGGCGGAGCCGGCACTGGGCAGCGGGCCGGAGGGGGCTGAGGCCTTGCTTCGGGGGAGGAAGGAGGAGTAAGGAGGAAGAGGAGGTGCTGGGGAGGAGAGAGGCCAGCGGGGGGGATGTTCGCCGCGGGCGGGGGCTCGCGGGGCGACTCCGGCGAGGGGCTCGCCGCCGCCGGCCAGGGGGGTTTGGCTGCGGGCTGGGAGGGGTTAGGATTTTTAGTTTTATTTCTTTTTATTTTATTTTTTTTTCTTTTATAAAAAAAATATAGATATTTTAATAAAATATCTTGAGATATTTACAAGATATTTTCGGGATATTTTCGGGATCTTTTCGGGTGGGTCCCGTCTCCAAATGGACGGTGCAGGTTCACCGGCCAATGAGGGGGTGACACCTCGCACTGCAATTTACAGGAAAGTCCCTATAATTTCATAAATTGCGTAAAGTCCTAGTTTTAGGAAATTGCACAATTACGAAATTGTCTGGGAAAACACCAGATTCCCGAAAATTCTAAAATTCACAGGATTGAAGGAAAAGTTGTGTGAGGGCCCTGGGGGAATGGGGGTGAGTCTGGGCAGGGGTTGGGCCTGGTTCTGGGTGATACGGGTTACCGTATTTATTAATTAATAAATACTGCGCACGGTGTTCTCTAATTATTTAGAGGCAGGTAGGGCCATAATTTTTCTACGGTGTCAATACACTAAATGTAGTATACTCAGTGTAGAAAATTAACGTATTTTTGTCTGGGCAAAACAGGTGCATGTTGGGCCTCTAATGTCTGTTGGAACAGGGATGGGTACAGGTCTGGGGATTTAAATACGTACGTTGGGTAACGATATTTGTGCGTCTCAAACGAGGCTCATTTTAGCACATCTGTGAGTTGCACAAAGTGCAGGATAGTAGACTGGCATGTCTAGGAGTGGTATGTGAACTTCGTTCGGGGATAACAGTCAAGGTAAAGCTCCAAATAATTAGGAGATGGACAGGCGCACAAGTTAACAGGATATGTAGGCAAAATAAATTAAAATATTGCCATAAATCCTAAATTGTTAAAATAATCCTAGAAATACTGAAATCTGGTCGAGGGGGTTTACAAATCATCAAGTTTACGCTGGGCAGTTGCCTTCGTGTCTTATTGGTTTGGCTTTTACGCCAATCAAGACAGTCAATTGGCCTTTACGCCAACAAGGATAAAGGGTTTTTGGCGTAAAACTTGTTTTATCCAACCTAGGATAGTTGAAAGGAAGAATGAGATTTAGTCAAGTGTGAATGAGATCCTTATGCTCTATTCCTATACGCAGGCTTGTTTGGTACATTTATGTAACCAAAACAATATAATCTAGACATGCATGGGCCACCACTAAAACTATGTCACGGCCCAGTCCGAAAATCATGTGGAACCAGGCCACGTGGCATTGGCCACCTGACACGTCTCGGAAGGAAAACCCAATTTATTGGACCCAAAGAGACGTGTTGCGCTATCCTAAAATACTTACAAGTCTAGTACTAGCATATAACATGTAACATCTAATCTCATCCACATATGTATCAAGGAACACTGAAATAAGTACTGGAATATAAGTGCTAAGTCTGAAATGTCATAGTACAACCCAGATATGTCTGGTGGGAACAAACCTACTACAAAAACTAAAATAAGAGAGCTGAATATAACATGACTAGAGTATCGACTATCTAGATAAAAGGCTCCAGCTATAGATGGTAAGTCTACTCAAGATCAGAGGAACTCGGATGGCAGCACCTCTAGCTCCTCCTCGGATGTGTACCTCGTCTCCTGCCTAGGTCCGTATACTGTGGGATAGTATGCCTCATCTAAATCTGGAAGGGAACCAGGTCCTCAGTGGGACATAACAAGATACATAAAAGTATGCCATATATAAATACTGAATAAATAAAGGGTGAGCTAACCATCTAAGTGTATGCAAGTATAAAAACCTTGGTACGTATGAAAAGGCATAGGCATAACGTCCAACATCCTCTAGAGTGTGGTATCTGCAACGTCCATCATTCCGAAGAATGAGGTATCTGTATATATAACTTCCAACACTCTAAGGGACATGGTATCTGTAAAGTATATATATACGTCCGTATCACTCCGAAGAGTGCGATATCTGCAATAAAGGAGGTGGGTGTCCCATACGCCTACTAGTTGTCTTCCCGCCTAATGCGGATATACAAGTCGAATACACAACATACATACCACGTAGCTATATGCCAAGTCATAACTTTCTAGATAATCCTGACTACGTGCTAAACCGTGATATGCGTTCCACGCATCGGTAGCTAATCGAGTACGCGAACCCGCATCCCAACATGAGTTGCAATCGTGATGCGTGTACCAGTGTCAGGGTCTAGGAGGATATCAGAATACCCTCGCATCTGCAAGTGGGTCTGCTAATGTCTAAGTCAGATACACTACGTATCGACAAATTTGTCGACTGTACCCGAGGCAATCTCAGGCGCACACAGTTATATATATTTTTTAACAGAAATATATGCAACAATTTATAATCTAAACAGTAGAATTTGGCAAGGTATACTTGCCTGAGCAAGACTTCGTATAGTGCACGTCCTGATAATGTGTATAAGTTTTGGTGAAAGAAGTGGGATTAGAGTTTGGAAAGTGTTGTAATATATATAGGGATAAGGAGGCGGTGGGAAAACTTAGGGATTAAGAATTACTGCTGCTACTGCTTTCATCCTTTCATTGGTTTAGGTTTTGGTTGGTCTGTCATTGGTTTATGTTTTGGTTGGTCTGCCATTGGTTTAGGTTTCGGTTGAGGTTAGTTTAGGAATAATAGATAGAGAGGCGGTGGGGGATGAGTCATAAGAGGGTTGTTTTATGCGCGGTAAAAAGAATTTAAGTGGTGGAATTGGTTTACGCGCGGGGGTGGTTTTGCTACTGCTGCTGTTTACGCGCGGAAAAAGGACAAGCGGGTAAATGGGTTTTGGGTTTTACGCGCGGTGAAGTATACGCGGGGTGATGGTTAACGGGTTGCGGGTTTGGGTTTGATCCAATGGAAAATTCTATTCTAATAATATATATATATATATATATATATATATATATATATATATATATATATATATATATATATATATATATAAATTACATTGGTGCATACGGTTTAAGCTAGCTACTGTCCAAAGGGTCGCGTACATGGAATAAATTAGGAAAAATTTATAATAGCTCCATAAATTCTCTAAGTGCTGAAACTACTCAAAATAAATCTAATAAAATCTATTCTCTCTATTTAGCTCATAATTAATACGTTTTTAGGGTTATGGGTTTTACATATCGACATTGAAGAAGAAAGCTAAAACACAAGCATTTGACACGAAAGTGAAGCCATCGACTTAGACAATGATCAATCAAAAGATACTGCAAATGTTTGTCTAATGGCACTCGATCAAGTATCTACGAACCCCCTATATGATGACTTTACATTTGATGAACTAGGTGATGCCTTTAGTGACCTTCTAGATGATCACAAAGTACTGCTTGATAAATACAAAAACTTGAAGAAGGAACTCAAGACACATAAACTTGAGATTGATAGATTGTCCACACTCCTAGATGATATCAGAAAGACATAATCCCCAAATGATTCAGATGAATTAGCTTCAATTTGATTAAACTTACACGAAGCACTTCTTAGAAATGAGCAACAAGACAAGGATTATATCAAGCTCAAAGAAGATTATGAAATAGAGTAAAAAAAGAGAGTAGTAATGCACTTATTAGAATTGATGTTTTAACTGCTAGATATACTGAGTTATATGACACTTCCAAAAGGTTAGAAATTAGATTAGGAAAACAGCATGTACTGACTGCTTCCCAATCTAACACGTGTCACTTAAGGCCCAAGAACACTCACCCGACAGCCCAAGAAGGCCAAACCTTCTAATCATGCATTCTATTACAAGTACTCGCATAAATCACAACATACTACCTCACATATACATCATGTATCTGCACCTAGTATCAACACATCTGGTACATGTCACTATTGTGGTACTAAAAGACACATATCACGACAATGTATAATTAGAAAATTAGTTGATATGCATGTATATATCTGGGTTTCATAAACTAATATATCGGGACCCTCATAAAAGTGGGTACCAAAGATTACATCTTCAACTTTTGTTGTAGGTGGACTTTCCCTCTCACACTAGAAGCAAATGGATTTTCAGGTTGTTCACGTCATATGACTGGTGATGCAAATCTATTCGCAACTCTATCGATGAAGAAAGAATGATACGTCTCCTTCGGTAATAATCTAAAAGGGAAAATCATAGGTAATAAAAATATATGTATTCATCCTTCTTATCAAAGATGTATGTTTGGTAACAAAATTAAAACATAACCTACTTAGCATTAGTCAATTGACTGACAATGGTTATGACATTAATTTTGTGAAAGACAAATATTTTATTTATGATAAATCTACTGGTAAGATAACTTATGAGGGAATAAGAGAAGATAATATATATGTTTTGTCTCTCTCGGAAGATACTAACAATGCAGAAAGATGCTTATACGCAACCAAAGACGAAAGTTGGTTGTGGCATATACGCCTTGGACATGCAAATATGGACACTATAGCTAGACTATCTTCAAAGAAATTGGTAAGAGATTTACCTGAAATTACTTTTAAGAAAGATCACTACAAGAAAAATGGTTTCTTGACGATTGATTTATTGACGTATGCTCAAAACCGTTAAAAAAAGCCGTTATCTTGACGATTTTAGACATACGTCAAGAAAAATATTCCTTTTGTGTTATTTTAGAAAATTTGTCCAGAATATTTGACGGTTTTAGAGGATCCGTCAAAAAAATATATTGTATTTATTGTTAGTTTGTTGATAACGGTCAAACAATATGTGCCGAAAAATTATCGTGCAGATTTCAGTTGCCAGTTTAGTAAATTTTTTGAATTTATTTGACAGTAGGTTCTAAGTTGACGGTTCCATAGTCAATTTGTTCACTACTTCTAATTCATCTTTTTATTTCTGCCGAGACTTCTCCTCTCTCTCCATCCTCCCCAAACTCTCTACTAGGCTGGAGATCTGCTCTTCTCCACCACCTCCACTCCCTCCTCCCCAAGCTCTCCGTCCACAACTACCTCCTCTCCTTCCCCTCCAAACCCTAGACTTCCTTCTCCTCTCCCCCTTCCCCTCCAAACCCTAGAAAGGTGGAAGAGAGGGAAGAGAAGAGCTCACCAAGAAAGGAGAGTTGACGGCTCTGTGGTGCTGTGCGGAGGCGAACTCTAGCTCCAGTGGATCTGATCTGCTCGGCGGGTCCCGAAGGGAGGATCCCGATCGGTCGCGTCGGGAGCTCGGGAAGGGTGGCTCGCCGGAGGCTCGGGTGTCGAGCTCCGCCGCGAGGGAAGACGGAGGAACCCCGGAACGATGCTACTGGGCGAGATCTGGGATGCACCATCGACTCACAATGACCACGGTCGGAGTCGTCGGCTGGGGTTGCACGGCTCGGGTCGAGATGGCGGCGGATCCGGAGGGCTGGGTCGCTGGCTCCAACAGATCGGCCCAGTCGGCCACCCAGATCCGGAGGAAAGGGGGTAATGGGGCTTCTCCTCAACCTTCCTAAAGACTTTCCTAATTTCTTCGATCAGTACCAATTTCCTCCTCAATTCCAAATCTAGGGTTTCATGTTCTCTCTAGACCGCCGGAGGAATCGACTTTGTAAGCAAATGGCATGATTCTCTGGCCTGATAGCTAAGAAATGGCATGAGACTCTGGCCTGAGACTTCGATTGGCAATAGAGTCTATATTGAAGTGTTTGATGGGTATAATGATGGTTCTATCTGTTTTGAGAAGGCTGTGATAAGTAGGCACACTATAGGGGGTGACAAAGGAGAGGAAGAAGGAGGTGTATGTTTCACGGACACATATAGGATAAGGAGACACAGACACGATACATATTTTTGGTGTATTCTATAGTATATTGTTGTGCCTGATATATATCTGTGGAGTGTCCGACACAACACAACCACAATTTAGGGGTGTCTGTTCTTATTTTGCTAATAAGTTTGTACTGGTAAGTTCTTTGGTTTACTAGTCAGACTATTATTTACATATGCTTTATCATTTTTTAGCACAAAACCATTTTCTTGACGGATGCAAATTTCATACATGGGACTAGCTGGTGTATTTTGGACTCCCTGTGACGTGTTCGTGTCGGATATAACTATCATTTTGGAGTGTCTGTGTTTCCTAGAGTGGCATGGAAGAGGCTTTTTCTCCCAAGATGGTCAATATGGGTAGTCTTCTGGTTTTGGTTCTTTCTTGGCGATGTCACCTTGGCGTAGGAATTTAAAAATCAGCCTTCTAATTAGGTCAGTTACCAAAGAAAATGTAGTATCCCCTGATAACATGTCGATGCCGCTTTGATCTCTATATGATTAATGCTTTATTTAATAATTCTATCTAGAGCCCCTGCATACGCATATATATACTATTTGAAGCATACATGAAATCCTATTAAGTCGTGAATAGGAAACCTTTCCTATTCACACACATACTCTTGATACACTTCTAATTCTGTTGATCAGTGTAGTCAAAGGCGCGCCTTGCCCCTAGGCGCAGGGGCAGTGCCTCAGAGCACTCCAGGCGGGGCACAATTCTTAAGGCGCACCTAGGTGCGTCTTTTCCGAGCGCCTTGGAATAGCTAAGGCGCGTCTTGAAAATCTTGTGAAAAAAATAACATGTTTAGACTATTTTTTTAACTGTTGTACTGTTTTTAGATTATTTTTTGAATTGATGTACTTTTTTTTTACTGTTTTCTCTCTCACTCACTAAATTCAAAGTGATTGCAACCTAGACATGGGAGAATTTGAAGCACACATATTTATCAATATAGAAATCCGATGTGAATATATATATATATATATATATATATATATATATATATATATATATATATATAATTTTTGTGCCTCGCGTCGCTCGGACGCGTGCCTTAAGTGCGCCTTGCGCCTCGGGCGATTTGGACCCTTTGCGCTGCGCCTTTGACTACCTTGCTGTTGATGCACAAATTTATACACTACCTCACTAGTTCTGCCCACTTTGCTACTGAAATCTGAAGTGCACACCAATGCACATTGATGCTCACATTGCACATGATATCAAGATATCACTCTCCCTTATGTGAGTCACCCACACACAGGTACACAAACTGATACACATACTGGACACCAACCTAACCCATTGATACTCTGATTTCCCTCTACATGGCTACTGCTGCTGACATACCCAAGGAACAACACTCGTCTTTGTGGTATGAACACACCCGTATTCACTCATTTGTTGCTGATATATGTAGTTCATTACACACTACCTTACTGCTGCTATGCAATGATACTGGCAGCATACCCTACAATTGATAAATTACCACATCGACACACTGTATCCGATACCCAAGCACACCTATAGAAAAATCTTTCCCACCCGAACACACTCTATCCCCAAACACCCAAACATTACCTCATCGACACACTGTATCCGCTCAAGGTTCGGAGATGATGATCTCATTGATTGGTTGTTCTTTTTGGTTGATTTTTGTGGGGTTTTTGTTTTGGTTAGGTGCATAAGAACGAGAAAAAGGGGGAGGCGCTGAATCTAGTGATGGCGTGGGCGGTGGAAGGGACGCAAGTGAGTTTAGACGTGACGCTCGTGTTTAAAGGAGTGGGGGATTGCCTTAGTTTAAAGAAATGTGCGATTTTTATCACTTCTACCATTATTTTCTTCTTCTAAGTAGTCATTTTATTGAATAGTTTGTGTGCTTCTGATTGGTTGTTTGATTGATTTGTAGTTTGGGGGGATTATCGAACATTATTTTCTTCTTCTGGGTGAGTCTGCCGAACTGGCTCAAGATCTCATCCCAAGATGTGAGTAATCATTATCTATACTCGATTAGCATTGGAGCACCTCTTTTTAGTAGTTTGTTCAATACAAACAGAGTTGTTATTCTTTTGGGTCAGCTTATCAAGTTTTTGTCATGATGATTGTCTTTATATGCAAACCACTTACCTATTTGAAATTCTTTTAAGAAGTTGCCTCAGTTCAGAATCTTCGAGTACCCTTGAAGTTGTTTGATACTCTCTGTTATTTATAATTTCCCGACCACAAAAACCTTCAGTTTTATGTTTTTCACTATTTTAGAGTGCAAATGCCGCAATCTTCCAAGTTCTTTTTTCCTAGAAGATGATGTCCAATTTGAATTGAAATGACAAATATAGAAAAGTTTCTCATGATATTGTCTATTTTTGTAGGAAAATTGTGTCATATTATATAAGATACTTTATGCACCAAGTTCTTGGTTTAGCTATGTTTATTTCCGGTACATTTTTTAGTACCAGACTTAGGTCCAAATAGTATTGGAAATGCATGATTTGCTATCGGTCCTCCCTTGTTTACATATTTGGTACAATTTTGCATGTCTTGATGGTTGTTGACATTTACTTTTTTGACCATAGGATGGCTACGCAGTTGGTTCAGCAAAAAAATTTAATCTGAAAAAAAATTTAAACATGACATATATTGTAGTTATGTTAGAAATTATGTAGATTAGGTTTATATAGGTTCATGTATATGAATTTGGGGTTTTGGAAGTGTCAAATTTAATATGGATTTTGGTGTCCACTAGATGTTTATAGTAATGCCTAGGGGTATTAGTGCTATATGTATCAATACTATAATTGGGAGAATCATGTATTAGTGTATTGGTACAGAAGTGTTTGTGTGTGCAGAGATCTGTGTGCATGAACTGTGCATGAGTGTGTGTGCTTGATTGTAAGGAAATGTAATTCCTGTGTGGTATCAGTGAACCTAGGTGTTAGGATATTAATACTAACTGCACTCGAATGACATGGGAGTATGGGTACGTAGATATGGGTTTTGGTTTGTGCATCAAAACTGGGAGGGACAATCGCAGCAGCCTTGGGTAGGAAACATGTGTGTGTGTGTATGGAAACTGCAGAGGGTCCCTGCAGCAAGTGTAATGTGCAGAATGTCAACAGTGATGAAACTGTGTTTCCAGCGTATCCACATGGGTGTGTGGCATAGTATATATGAGTGAGTGTTGTGTGTCCAGTTTGAAAGTGAGATTAGTGTGCAGTAGCTGTGCAACTAGTGTAGATAGGTGTCTAGTGTTTAGAAGTCATCAGGACAAGGGGGTATCTTGGTATCAGTGTCCCCATGTGTAGTAGCAAGTGAAATGTGTGTCCCAGAAGTGGATATCTGCATAGAGAAACCATCTCTCTTGAAACTCTTAGGTTGGTATTAACTCAAGTCTTTCTTCAGAAAAAAGTCTTACATTGAATCCTATTAATAGTCTATATTACATAGCTCCTCGTACGTATTCACTATCGAATTTCATGTCATTGTGCCATTTAATTAATATAACAATTCCTTTGTATTTATTATGTCCTTGGAGAGTTTCAAAAATCTACCTGATTTAGATAAGTCATCCTCTGACTAATAAACTGCAAACTAGACAATAAACTGAATTTCAAAAGGTTGAGTAAAGCAGATTGATGCTAATGAAATTCTGACTAGCAATGGAGTGTCTAAATGTGCTGAGATTATATAAATGATTTGAGCTTTCATCTCTGCTACTCAAATTTTACTCTATGACATATAATACTAGCAAAGCCTTTCTATTATTTCAAGTACTTTTCTATTAAAATTGACACATTAATGATTGTACCTGCATCAGAACTTGGTTTGTTTTAAAACTTGCTATAATTCCTGCTTATTCATTCAAATAAAAATGGGTTGTTGTTTAAAGTAAAAAAACATTAGCATCTTTTCTACTAGAGAAAATAAGACAAATATACGAGATGTAGCTTACAGTATCAACATAACTAAAGGATGAATATTTCCCTGTATCATGAATGTTCTTGCAGAAATATTGAATGCTTCTTTCAATAGATCATGGAAATAATGAATGTTGTAGATCCTAGAAACAGAGAGGTATCGCCCTGCAATTTACTACATGATAAGGTGTTCTTTCATATAAGTCATTTTCCCCAAAAGCACTTTTGAACTGTGATCTTCACTAATATGGATGGCTGCTAAAAAATCTGCAACTTGGCTGCTTCTGATTTGGCAATTATTCTTCTATATGGTTCTATATTAAAAACCTTTTGTCTTATCCTATCGTAATTTTGGTCATACTCATTTGATGTCACTATGATTACTGAGTTGATTTTTGATTTTCTAATTTAATTATAATTTGTATAGATGTATTTTAGAATCGTGTCTAATAAATGGTGGCTGCTTGATACAGGTTGTGGAGATAACTAAAGGAAGTAAAGTCAAGTATGAGCTTGACAAGAAGACAGGGACTTATCAAGGTTGGTACCACAATCCTAACATTAATACTAAGTATCAGCTTGTTCTTCTAAATTCTCGAGTTCCAATAGGTTTCCTTAATCTTGATTTTGCATATTTCCTCATCTTTTAGTATCGATTATTGAACATGTACGAAAGATCTCTCAGGTTGACCATCTATACTAATTGATATTACATATGGCGATCATTATTGTCACAAATGGTTCTTCTTTGGCAGTAATTTCTTTATGTTCTATATTTTCTTCATTTGTGCATTTTCTAATATAAATTTATTGAAGGACGCCGAAATATTTTAGAGAAATATGGGGAGATGATTGAGGAGAAAGTTGCTACATTGTGGAATTGCTTGAAACTCCACCATCACATAGTTTTCTTCTATTAGATGGAATTCCATATACTGATTTGACATCATCAGTTGCTAATTTCAGAGCAATATGTTTTCCTTTTACTAAACAAAAAGTATCAATTTTTATACCAAAAGATATCAACTTTTCATTAGAAACTAAATGAACACTCATTAAGAGAAGTAGGCCCCATCAATCAACTTGGTCCAATGTCTAATCTTTTATATATCCTCTTTTTCTTCTACTTTCTTTTTCTTTTTCTTTTTTTGGTAAGGAAGGGGAAGGTGGGAGGCAAAGCAATATGTCTAAATAGTTGATGGCAGTAAAATAGAAGGCAAAATTCAGGAAAGGAGTCAATCATCATCATTATCAATCTAAACCTTCCCCTAGAAAAAATGGGTTCGGTTAAGGAGAATGAGATTCACTGGAATCAATAACAGCTTAAAAGTACCAATTGGCCAAGAAGCCAGCACATAATCTATTACAAGAAAAAATATTTTCGGGACTCCCCAAGTCTTAAGTCACAGTTATTGCTTTTAGGCTATGAAAGATAACTGCACATTGTATAGGTATGTGTATGTTTAGTTAGATACATCAAAATCAATGATAGAAATTTGGCAAAAGTACGTTCAAGGTCCTAGGAACTGGTATGTACATATTACACATAAAACTAATTTTACTCAGTTAACAAATAAATAATATTCAAAATTTTGTATTGCATCAATTAGGGTGACTAACAATTGAAGGAGTTCAAGAATGTGACCACAAAATCTTATGCCATATCTACAATATGCTCCTTTTCCCGAGGATGAAGGGCCATAAGCGGTATAAATGAGCTTGCTTGCTCCTTGTAGTTGCACATGTAAGGAAAAAAAAACCCATCTAAACTAAGAACATCCAGAAAATTTATTTGACAAGGGTAAGAAACTCAAATTGAGTTTGCAAATTTAGATAACATGCAACGCCCAGCCATATACTCAGGGGTTGCGCCAATGGGCACTTGTAATTCGTTGCAATATTCATTTTTCTGGTTATGAAGAACTTGTCTTGATAAAATTATTTTTCTAACATAAGCATCATATGAAATTAGTATATATGTGAAGTGCTCCTCAACATACCACCACTTCATGCTGGTACGAATAAAATACATCATTTTTTATATTAAGGAAGACATATCAACTTACAGTAAGTCTTATTGCTTACATGTCCCATTGTTTGTTGCAATATTTATTTTTCTGGTTACGAAGAACTCGTCTTGATAAAAATATTTTTCCAACATAAGAATCATATGAAATTAGCATATATGTGAAGTACTCCCCAACATACCACCACTTCCTGCCGGTACGAATAAAATACATCATTTTTTATATTAAGGAAGATGCTTTTACACTAAGCATATATGGTGCAGAATAACAGGTGCACTATTAAATGCTTTTACTCATAAGTGTCTTTTTCTCTCTCTAATAATGAATCCAGATTACCTAAGTTAAAACTTGTATTCATGTCATGCTGGAGTTTGGTAGATTGAATATAATGATTTTTTGAGTTAGAGAAGTATATGAATGTTGTCACTACCACATTTATAAAATATGGTTATGTTAGTCATTTGTATTTTTATACAAAAAATTGTATTATATTATTTAATTAAATGTGCATGTGTTATTTATTATATATAACTATAGTGATATGGTTACTAGGTGGACTACATGGTTAGTCAGGGTCCAAGTGGACCCAACCAACTTGACATGACCAACCCAATTAATTACTTTAGATAAGTCCAATTTGACCTATAGTTAGACTAGTGCTTTAACTTTAGGTTAGGCTAATCACCTTTTTGGAAGAAAAGTTTTCACCAAATTTTTCTTCATGACAAGTGGAAGGGTATCATGGACATTTCACTTTGACTTAACCCTAACAAGAGTGGCCGACCCTATTAGAGGGTGTTCTCTTTCTTCTTCCTCTCATTCATTGTCTCCATCCACCCAAATTTAATGCTTTTCCTCGAACCCTTCCATCCCACCATCAAATTTTCACTAAATTGACCTCAATCTCTCTCATTCCTCTCACCTTGGAGTCTATGTCACGCCCTAGTCCTAAAATGCGTAGGACTAGGAATACGTAACATGCCAGCTAAGCATTCGGCCAGACTCTAGTCCGACTCGAATACGTATAAGCTGTACTATAATGGTCACTATCTAGATAATACAGTAAATATAACTATATCTAAATCCACAATGAAAAAATATACAAGAATGGGCTACATTGCGGGTTATTCACCCTTGGATGGTTGTTCACCATTTTTTGCGGGTTATTCACCCCAGATTGGTTATTCACCAAAAGTTTTGGGTTATTCACCCTAGAAACTGTAGTAGCAGAAGCTGGTTTTTGGCTATTCGCCCCAGCAGCATTTGAACTGGTACTGGCCACTCCTTTGTTTTTCTTGGAGCTGACCAATTCAAACTCGCCTTCCCTCTTCATTGATTCGAGAAGTTTTCTGAACCGAGCTAATTCATCATCATCCATGATTCATAACCTGGTAAGAGTATCAGCAAGATAATTAGTATAACCAGGAATATATTCTACTTCATAATTGAAAATTTCTAAATACATAGCAATTCTAATTCGACGAAGATTTTCCTCAGGATTATTGATTGTTCGTTTTTTTAGGAATTGAGAAACAGATTTATTATCAGTTTGAATATAAAAGTTTCTATAGAGAAGATAAATCTTTAAACTCTTAATAGCAAGCTTAACAGCTAATAATTCTTTATCATATGTAGCATATTTAAACTGGGTTTTGGAGAATTTTTCAGAAGTATCCACAATTTCTTTATTTCTAGTAATAAGAACACCTGCCCAGAAATTATCCGAAGCATCAGTTTGTAAAATAATTTTTTCACTTTCTAATGGAAAATAAAGAATCTTTTGGTCTTTGATCATTTCCTTGATAATAGCAATCTCCTTTTGTTCTTCAGGAAGAAGGGAAATGGAGATTCTACTAGTATCCCATTTACGGGGCTGTTCTCCAGTAACTAGTTTATAGTTAGCTTGTTCCTTTGTTAATCGTTCTTGTAATTTATCAATTTTGGCAGAAAGATGAGGAATAAAATTTCTACCATAATTTAGAAGACCCAGAAAACTCTGTAATTCTTTTAAAGTTTTAAAAGTATCAGGAAAGTTTCTAATCTTTGTATATATGTGCTGCTGAAGCTCAATTTGTCCATTTTTAATAAATTTGCCAAGGAAATCAATCTCTGTTTTAAAGAGTTCAATTTTCTTGGGACTAAGAGCAATACCATGATGTAGTAATAATTGAACAATATTAAGAAGATGTTGCTTATGGTCCTCTTCAGTTTTAGAAAAAACAAGAATATCATCAATATAAACTACAACATAATCAAGATGTCCAAATATAGAGTTCATCCATTTTTGGAAAATCTGTGGAGCATTTTTTAATCCAAATGTCATGACTAACCATTCGAAATGTCCCTGAGGACAACTGAAAGCAGTTAGTTCCATGGAGTTTTTGTCTTGGAGTTTAAGTTGCCAAAAACCTGACTTGGCATCGAACTTACTATAAAATTTGGCACCCTGGATCTGTTTGATTAAGTTTTCAGCAGATGGAATAAAGAAACCATCAAACTTGGTGTAACTATTTAGTTTTCTATAATTAATAACCATTCTTGGTTTTCCCCTTTTAATCTCAGCATGATTTCTAACCAAGAAAGCAGGAGAAGAATGGGGACTAAAACTTTTTTGTATAAGCTTTAGTTTGAGTAACTCGTCAATTTATTTAGCAAATTCTTGTTTGTCAGTGGGGTAACCATGATACTGTTAACCCTGATTTTTGAATCTTTATAAAGATCCAAGAGTTCAATTTTACAAAAACGAGGAGCTTTGTCGAACCATTTTAACGGGTTGTCCGTGTAAAGGGGTTCAAGCATTCCATGAATTGTTTTGCTAAAATTATTATTAACAGGAATATTATAGGTACAAATTTTGTCCTGCGTAGAAATTTTGTCAATCATAATAACAGGTAGTAAAGTATCAATATCACCACGCTGTGTTGGTAGTTGAAAAGTAGCAGCAAGGGGTATAATAAAAGGAATTCTAGGAATAGAGATATTATCAAATTTTATATAATGTGTATTAAAGGGTGAATAATGACGTAGATTATCCATTCCAATAATACAATCCATGTCAAAGTCTTTAGGTAGAAGAACAAAATCAAAGTTATAAGATTTTGTTGTTCCATGTATATCCGGAAAATAAACATGTAAATTTTTTACTTTATGATTTACTTGGACCTGACGTCCCATGAAATTATTAAGTTTTCCTTTTTTATCGAGCTGAAGTCTAAGATTTTCAGGAATGAAACATTCTTGAAGTAGGCTAACTTCGGCTCCAGTATCAAAAAGGGCATGAATGGTAAATTCATTGTACCCTTGAATACAGATGGTTAATGGAACATATATGTGTAGTTGAGCCTTGGATTGTAAGTCGATAGAGCGGACCATATTAATATTAACTTGATCATTCTGCCCAATATTGTTTTCATTTTCGAGAAAGTTTTCCCAACAATTGAAATCAATTGGATGATCTGTCGCTTCTAGAGCTAAATCTATATGGTCCAAAGAGGTACTAGCAATCTCTTGGTCTAGTATATTTTCTATATTGAGTATATCATGGATCCAAGGATTGGTAGTAAAGGTATTAATGTCGGGATGTTCTCCACGATAGCGAGTAATATGTTTATTTAGAACCTGAAGAGTTCTATCCAAATGACGCATAACTATTGTCCGATAATTACTCAAATGAGTATCTTTTATAATTCCTTTGAATTTTTTGATTAGGTGAACCATATGATGAGCGTCCGCAATATTGTCTTCATCGTGTCTCATGTGATCAATATACCAATCGGGATATCTATTTTTACTTTTATTGCTAGTGTTAGGATCGAAACTAACACTCTTTTTTCCCTTATTAGCAGGTTTACTCATTTGTTACGGATTTGAGAAATTGGAACTTTTAGGATCATATCCCTTCGGTTCTTCTCTTGTTTTTCCTTTTCAAGAATTTGATGTGTTCTTCCTTCAAGAGGATTACTAACACTCATTCTTTGTTGTATATCTGAGATATTTTCAGGTAATAGTTCTATATTAACAAAATTATCAATAGACCTTGCTCTGGTCAACCTTGGGTTTGAATCAAATTCTGAGTTTACTCTAGAAAATCTAGAGCTTGATCCAATTTCATGGTTTGTACCAGAATTATCTTTAGGATGTTTCCCATGAACATAGGTTGATATAGTATTTCCTGAGGCAATGAAATATTCAGTAGGAACCTCAATTTTGGGTTTTAGAGATTTGGCAAATAATTGCATTTCATTATCTAATTTTAAATGTTCGAGTTTTACTAATCTTGGTTGGATAGTTTTACCCATTCCAACTTCGAATAGTCTAAGAAATTCTTTGGGTGTAATGGATTTAAAGGTAGGAGTAACATTGAGAGCTATCATATGCTCCCATTGTATTCCAATAACTTTTGATCCAGGCAATAATTCAATTCCTTGTAAATTTATTGATAAAGTAATTGTTTTTTCAATATTCTGATCATCAAGACTTATCGAAAAATCTGGATGGATATTTATACCAAATAGTCTATTCACCAGGTTGGATTTAGCACCTCCTATGATGCTGTTTAAAGGATTATTTATAATTCTTTCGTCCATACAGACTAAAAGGATGGGAGTATCAATTCCCGATCTAAATAGACCCGTAATCTTAAGTTGAATTAATCCTATATGAAGATATTTCATTTTAGGATATTTTCTTCGTAATCGTTCTATTTTGACTTTGTCAAGAAGCTGTATTGAAGAAAAGTCTTCATCTCCTTTTAATTCTATATTTCCTTGCATTCTTTCGAATATATATGTGTATTTATTTAAAAATCTAGATTGGAGAGAGACAGGCTTATAAACCTCTCTTTTGTCGGAATGAGGAATTAGTTCCTTTAGGTTTTCTAAATCTTCATCCGATATTTCTAAATGTTCTCCCTCACTATCAGGGTGTAAACCTCCTGATTTTTTTCAAAATTTTAAAAGCTGGATTTTTCACAATTTTCTGGAATTTTCTGAGAATTTTCTGTAAATTAAAAACAGGGTTTTAATTATTAAATAATTTTTAAATGATAATAAATGATATTAAAATATTATGGAAATAATATTTTTGGGGTGTAAAATGAAAAACTGGACTTAGGGCAATTTTTCTGGAATTTATCGGACCCCGGACCTATTTTTAAAACACCTAAAACTATTTATTTAATTAATTAATTATTTATTTATTTATTAATTGTTTTTTATTATTATTAAAGTTTTTATTATTATTTTTATTATTTTTGTTTGGGCCGGGCCCGGCCCAGTGGGCCGAGCCCATTAGCCCAGCCCGGCCACCCTAGCGGGTCGGTCGGCTCCGCCCAACCGGAACCCGCCGCCCGACCCGACCCGCTCCCCCGCACGAACCCACGACCTCTCGGCTGCCGCATTCTCCGTCGCCCGCCGCGCGCCCAGCCGTCCACGACCCCGCCTTCTCCGCCCAGGCCGCCCCCGCTCGCCCCACGACCGCCACGCCCTCCGCTCCGCCCGGGCCGCGCCCCTCTCCTCCGCCCTATATAAATCCCCCCCGCCGTCTCCCAGCTCCACGAACCGCCACCGCCACCACCCGCTCAGCCGACGCCGTCCACCGCTGCCACCGCTCCCCACCGCCTCGTCGCGCCTCGCCGTGCCCCTCCCTCGCCTCGCCGCGTGCCACCGGCCGCTGCTCCGGCCGCCTCCGGCCGCCCCGAGACCCCTCCGCCTCCGCCGAGTGCCCCCAGCCCTCCGCCTCAGCAGCCCGGCCGCCCAGCCGCCGTCCCCGCCGCCGGCGAACCCAAACTCTAACCCTAACCCTAGTTTCTTCGAACACGATTCGAACCTCGGTTTTCAGGCCCCGTTCAGGTGCGTGTATTTTCTTGCTCGTAGCTCGGATTTCGATTCCGTAAATTGCGTTGCGAAGCCTGTATGACCCTCTCGGTGCCCGGACAAACCGCTCGGGGCATCGCGTCCTGTGTGATCGCACACCGCGATCCAAAAACAGGAAAAAACCAGACCCTGTTTCACCCCGGAACTGAGTACGCCCCGCCAAACGGGACGACTTGGTCGCGCGCGGTCTTCACAAGATACGTGCGCATCGTCGATACGGACGTGTGGGATTTCGCGGAAGCTGATTCGGGTGTGCGTGCACACCGGAATCAACGCGTATCCGCGGACATCGCCCCGTATCCGTACTTTCTGGAACGCGTCCTAACTTTGTGTACACACGTCGGATCGAGACGAAACTTGCGCCATCGGACTCGTAGCGATACGCTGGTCCTGTGGGTCAAGTTTGGTTCGATTCTGAGAACGTTGACGAAATCGCATGTCGTGGGCACCACAGGCCCCGCTCGACGGGCGATTTTGTATTCGGCTCATCGGAATCCAATTCTGAAAGTTCCGTTGGGTTCGTATCAGCGTTTCTGACCTGTTGACACTGAGTTTGGTAAATTTGGAGACCGTTGACCCGGACGCATTTTTCGGTGCAAAGCGGGTCCACCGGTGGACCCCGTTTTGGCCCGAAACTGCCGTTTTTGTCTTTGTCTCCAAATTGGACCCAAGGACAGGCGTTCCTAGCTGATTGATATTTTCTGGATCTGATGGTGATGTTTGTTTCAACAACCGGAATACCGCCTGCGAATCCAGCCGAAGTCAGAACTGCAAACATAGCCGGAACCACAGGCAAGTGTACCTTGCCAAACCCTGCAGCTTGCTAATTATTTTCTGGATTTAATCATGCAATAATGGACAAGTAAAGCTTGCCAAATCTCAGTAATTCTTGACATAGTGTTTTAATGGATTTCTTGTGGAATTAAATATAAACATGTTTTAACTGCTTAACCTAGGAAACGAGTGACGTGCTTAGTGTCCGATCATAGTCGGATGCCAACTCCGTACGCGGGGTTGTGTAACGTCACATAGACATGGATATCGAGATCCGATAATGCTCGTACTTGTCTTATCAAGTACTTCAGAACCCAGGACACTTGACACTATTTCATGAGACAGAATCTTCCTGAGACATTCAAGGTGATTCTGTATAGGATGCAAGTTCTATGACATAGACTTTACATTCTTAGACATTTGATTCATAGCTATCAGACTTGTTGCATTAGTTATAATCGTGCGTGACATGGACATGAGGCATCGTGGACATGAGACGTGGGATTACATTGGGTGGGGAGAGACAGACTACAGGCTGATATTATATATAAAACATAGTATATAACATAGTGTAGTTCATAGTTATTGCCGCTACCGGCTCCCCGACACAGAGCTTGTAGTGGCTTCAGCCTGAGTTCTAGTGCTGCTCTCATATTGTATATCACTTAGCTGGTTACATAGCTTACCCTCTTGTTTAATTAACTGCTGCACTGTATTTATTTTGGCTTGTATTTTCTGTACCTTGCTGTCCCCTGAGGACCTGGATCCGGATTATGTCCCCAGGTACAGCTGAAGAGTACCACCCCGAGGTGTACGGTACTGGAGCACTCCTTGGAGCAGAACAAGGAACAGAGGACGAAGTAGTGGCCGAAGATCTCTCCTGAGCACCGGCTTCAACTACACAGTATTTCCATTTTCAGCATTTCAATTCCTGTCTATTTTCCTTAATTGTAATAGAATAATTCTCGGATTTGTTTCCCGAGACAACCTTATTTGTTATTGCATATTTATTTCCATTGCATTATTTCTGGCAATTAATCTGTGTTATTCTGTGGATGAGATTAGTAATACCTGAGACTTGTACTTAGTACTGCTAGACTATAGCTTAAGCATGCCCTGATGGATCCATTAAATTGGGTTGTCCATCGGTGCGTGCTGCTGGCCATTGCCACGCTTCTCCAGTCCCTCGTCATTTTGGGACTGGGGCGTGACATGGTTTTTGTGGTGGCCCGTTGTTCGGTTCCAACTTAGGGACCGAACAGGCCTGCAATAAGAATATGATAGGTTTTTAGGATCTTATCCACTTGCTTGAATCGTTTTTGATATCTGTATCGTATTCGAACTAATTTTGACTTGCATCTTGCCTTGATTCCTGTGCGCCTCTTATTGGTTATTTTGATACAGGGAAATGGACCCACAAGAATGCACCGAGACTCCCGCCGGAACACCACAAGCTACAGGTGTCACCTATGACGACGAAGTGACACCAGTCGGAGGAGTTCCCTCAACTCAACAAAGCCAGCAGGCAGGTCAACCTACCTCCCGATTCCGACGCGAGGATATTTCACCGCCGCCGCAGTTCGTTCCACCAACGCCCGTACTCCCACAAGGACATCCAATTGACGGGCAACAGATATTCCAAATGATCTACGCGATGATGCAAGCTCAGCAACAAGTCCAACACGAGGCTCAGCGTCGCGAAGCTAACTTCTGGAGGGACAGCATCGTAACTGTACTGGAGCAGGCCAACCTACCAGCTCGACGGCCATCTACAGGCTTTATCACTGACTTCCGCCAACTGAAGCCCCGCACTTTTTCTTGGAAAGAGGAGCCCACAGAAGTTCATGAGTGGCTCACCAACATAAGGCATCAACTTGAAGCAGCCGAGCTCCCCCGGGAACGCTAGATGACTGTCGTCCGAATGCAGTTGACAGGCAACGCGCACCACTGGTGGTTGTCTGAGGAGGCACGACTCGGACCAGACCGAGTCACTTGGGAGGAGTTCTCCAGACTCTTCCAAGAGATGTACATTCCGGCTATCGCTCGATCAGAACTGCGGGACAAATTCAATCGCCTCACCCAGGACTCTATGACGGTGGAAGAATACAACGCAGAATTCATTCGTTTGAGCCGCTTCGCCCCAACCCTGATCCCGACAGAGGAAGAGAAGGCCGAGAAGTTCTTCGACGGACTGAACTTTGAGCTACAGAGACTCATCGGATCCGTCGCACCTACCTCCTACTCGGACGTTCTCGCTGCAGTCCGACGCATGGAACGCGTCACCAGGAGGGAGTCTCGCCACAAGCGGCCAATCACCTCAGCACCAGACAGAACATCACCAGGAGAATCTGCAAAGAGATCTCACACGCACCAGCCACCGAGGACAGCTTCGCAGACCCTTCCTACCTGTCACTATTGCGGCAAGATATGCCATGTCGAGAAGGACTGCAGACGCAAGTTGGGATTGTGTCTGATTTGTGGCACCAATCAACACCTAGCCAAGGACTGTCCCCAGCATCGAGATGGAGCACCAAGGGCAAACCCACCAGCTTCACCAGCACCGAGGCCACCTTTGGCACCTCAGGCGACACTCTTCCAGCAAGCCCAGCAGCAGCAGAGGAATCTACCTCAAGGACGAGGACAAGCTTACGCGATGACTGTGCAGGACGCTGATGCGAGTAAGTGATTCGTAGTTATCCGTTTCTAGTATTGTTGTAGCTCGTGCGTCTTGGTTCGTGACCTCAGCCCCAACCTAATGAATTACAACTTGTTAATAACAACCTGGTTTTCATAAAAGTTGTAGATATTTTGTTTTAACTAGATTTTCTGGAAGTGCATAACTTTCATTTTTAGGGAAACGGTATTTCCCTAAGTATCTTGTGATGTGTTTTCAAACGATGCTTGCGACCGCGTCATCTCTGTTGACTGGTTATTCTTTTGATTGCGAGGACGCAATCCTCTTAAGGGGGGTAGATTGTAAACCCCCTGATTTTTTTCAAAATTTTAAAAGCTGGATTTTTCACAATTTTCTGGAATTTTCTGAGAATTTTCTGTAAATTAAAAACAGGGTTTTAATTATTAAATGATTTTTAAATGATAATAAATGATATTAAAATATTATGGAAATAATATTTTTGGGGTGTAAAATGAAAAACTGGACTTAGGGCAATTTTTCTGGAATTTATCGGACCCCGAACCTATTTTTAAAACACCTAAAACTATTTATTTATTTATTTATTTATTTATTTATTTATTGTTTTTTATTATTATTAAAGTTTTTATTATTATTTTTTTAATTTTTGTTTGGGCCCGGCCCGGCCCAGTGGGCCGAGCCCATTAGTCCAGCCCGGCCACCCTAGCGGGTCGGGTGGGTCCGCCCAACCGGAACCCGCCGCCCGACCCGCTCCCCCGCACGAACCCACGACTCGGCTGCCGCATTCTCCGCCGCCCGCCGCGCGCCCAGCCGTCCACGACCCCGCCTTCTCCGCCTAGGCCGCCCCCGCTCGCCCCACGACCGCCACGCCCTCCGCTCCGCCCGGGCCGCGCCCCTCTCCTCCGCCCTATATAAATCTCCCCCGCCCTATATAAATCCCCCCCGCCGTCTCCCAGCTCCACGAACCGCCACCGCCACCACCCGCTCAGCCGACGCCGTCCACCGCTGCCACCGCTCCCCACCGCCTCGTCGCGCCTCGCCGTGCCCCTCCCTCGCCTCGCCGCGCGCCACCGGCCGCCGCCTCCTTCCCCGACAGCAACAGCAGCTCCAGCGCCGCTACTCCGGCAGCCTCCGGGGCCGCCCCGAGACCCCTCCGCCTCCGCCGAGTGCCCCCAGCCCTCCGCCTCAGCAGCCCGGCCGCCCAGCCGCCGTCCCCGCCGCCTGCGAACCCAAACCCTAACCCTAACCCTAGTTTCTTCGAATCGGACACGTGTCGGACACGATTCGAACCTCGGTTTTCAGGCCCCGTTCAGGTGGGTGTATTTTCTTGCTCGTAGCTCGGATTTCGATTCCGTAAATTGCGTTGCGAAGCCTGTATGACCCTCTCGGTGCCCGGACAAACCGCTCGGGGCATCGCGTCCTGTGGTGATCGCACACCGCGATCCAAAAACAGGAAAAAACCAGACCCTGTTTCACCCCGGAACTGAGTACGCCCCGCCAAACGGGACGACTTGGTCGCGCGCGGTCTTCACAAGATACGTGCGCATCGTCGATACGGACGTGTGGGATTTCGCGGAAGCTGATTCGGGTGTGCGTGCACACCGGAATCAACGCGTATCCGCGGACATCGTCCCGTATCCGTACTTTCTGGAATGCGCCCTAACTTTGTGTACACACGTCGGATCGAGACGAAACTTGCGCCATCGGACTCGTAGCGATACGCTGGTCCTGTGGGTCAAGTTTGGTTCGATTCTGAGAACGTTGACGAAATCGCGTGTCGTGGGCACCACAGGCCCCGCTCGACGGGCGATTTTGTGTTCGGCTCATCGGAATCCAATTCTGAAAGTTCCGTTGGGTTCGTATCAGCGTTTCTGACCTGTTGACACTGAGTTTGGTAAATTTGGAGACCGTTGACCCGGACGCGTTTTTCGGTGCAAAGCGGGCCCACCGGTGGATCCCGTTTTGGCCCGAAACTGCCGTTTTTGTCTGTCTCCAAATTGGACCCAAGGACAGGCGTTCCTAGCTGATTGATATTTTCTGGATCTGATGGTGATGTTTGTTTCAGCAACCGGAATACCGCCTGCGAATCCAGCCGAAGTCAGAACTGCAAACATAGCCGGAACCACAGGCAAGTGTACCTTGCCAAACCCTGCAGCTTGCTAATTATTTTCTGGATTTAATCATGCAATAATGGACAAGTAAAGCTTGCCAAATCTCAGTAATTCTTGACATAGTGTTTTAATGGATTTCTTGTGGAATTAAATATAAACATGTTTTAACTGCTTAACCTAGGAAACGAGTGACGTGCTTAGTGTCCGATCATAGTCGGATGCCAACTCCGTACGCGGGGTTGTGTAACGTCACATAGACATGGATATCGAGACCCGATAATGCTCGTACTTGTCTTATCAAGTACTTCAGAACCCAGGACACTTGACACTATTTCATGAGACAGAATCTTCCTGAGACATTCAAGGTGATTCTGTATAGGATGCAAATTCTATGACATAGACTTTACATTCTTAGACATTTGATTCATAGCTATCAGACTTGTTGCATTAGTTATAATCGTGCGTGACATGGACATGAGGCATCGTGGACATGAGACGTGGGATTACATTGGGTGGGGAGAGACACACAGACTACAGGCTGATATTATATATAAAACATAGTATATAACATAGTGTAGTTCATAGTTATTGCCGCTACCGGCTCCCCGACACAGAGCTTGTAGTGGCTTCAGCCTGAGTTCTAGTGCTGCTCTCATATTGCATATCACTTAGCTGGTTACATAGCTTACCCTCTTGTTTAATTAACTGCTGCACTGTATTTATTTTGGCTTGTATTTTCTGTACCTTGCTGTCCCCTGAGGACCTGGATCCGGATTATGTCCCCAGGTACAGCTGAAGAGTACTACCCCGAGGTGTACGGTACTGGAGCACTCCTTGGAGCAGAACAAGGAACAGAGGACGAAGTAGTGGCCGAAGATCTCTCCTGAGCACCGGCTTCAACTACACAGTATTTCCATTTTCAGCATTTCAATTCCTGTCTATTTTTCTTAATTGTAACAGAATAATTCTCGGATTTGTTTCCCGAGACAACCTTATTTGTTATTGCATATTTATTTCCATTGCATTATTTCTGGCAATTAATCTGTGTTATTCTGTGGATGAGATTAGTAATACCTGAGACTTGTACTTAGTACTGCTAGACTACAGCTTAAGCATGTCCTGATGGATCCATTAAATTGGGTTGTCCATCGGTGCGTGCTGCTGGCCATTGCCACGCTTCTCCAGTCCCTCGCCATTTTGGGACTGGGGCGTGACACAGGGAAGCTTGAATTAGAAGTTTCTTCTAATGAAAATTTATTCATATAGATTCTGAATTCATAGTAACTTTCTCTCGAACCTTCGCGGAGGTTAGTTACTATGGGTTCGGTTGATGTTTCAGGTGATTCTTCCCTAATCATTGGAAGGTCTTCATATTTATGTATTACTAATAATCCAATAGGATCTCCATGTTCAAACATGTAATCTCTATCTTCATAAGAAGTATTTTTCATTATTATGGAAATATTGGCTTTAGAGACGGGTTCAATAAAACCATAAGTAATAAAAATGTTCTTATTAGCATGCAAAGGTATATTATGGATAATTCCGTAATATCCTATAGGTATAAAGATTCTGATATCAAGGAAAATTTCCATAGTATGATATCTTCTAAGTCTTACATTCTTATTAACATATAAAGTATATCCAGCAGATATTCCTCCTTTCTTTGGAAGAATAGCTTGGACATCTAATAAGGTGACCCTTATTTGATTTTGGGTTTTATTTATAGTAATCATATTGATCTTAAGATGATTCAGACTATCCTCAAGATCATTAGAATCTGAACTATCAGAATAGTCAGTTTCGACTTCGTATATTGATGAGGCAGATGTATCACTACTTATTTCATCAATAGTTCCAATATGAATACCATATTCATCAAGATTTCTTATCGTAACTGCTTGAATGCTGGTTGGACATTCATTAGCAAAATGTCCTTCCTTGTTGCATTTAAAGCATTTACAACCTTTTCTAAACTTTTTCCTTTTTATGAATTTTTTCTTTTTTTCCATATCTTTGCCGGTTTTATCTTTTTCAGATTTAACCTTTCGCCTAAAATTAGGCTTCCATTTTCTTCTTGTGATTTTATATTTAGTTTTTTCTTTCTTCTGGAAAGCTTTATATTTTGTTTTGATCGTCCGGCCATACTCTGGAGGACAACCAAACTGGGTATTGATATCGTCGTCATATTTCGGACAACAATTATATCCCAACTTAGAATTCTTAATAGTCTTATTCATCTGTTTTTGTGCCTTGGCTTGTTCACAAATTCTTTCCATAGCTTCCATACAAGCTCTTTTTAACAAGCCGGTTGAGTGAATATTATTTCGGATTTCATCATACCTTTTCTGTATAATATTATTCCATGGATAGGGTATTTTGGTAAAAAATCCTTTTAACCAAAATTCCTTTTGGTTAACCACTTTTAGATGAAATAAAAGACCTATGAATTTTGCCGTGAATTCTTCTAGCATACAAATGTCGCAAAGTTTCATTTTATGAAGTAATTTTTCATAATCGATTTCACTATGGATTTCATCTCCCGTGAAATCAGCTACCAAGAGAGCAATAAGCTCTCCGAGTGCTTTTTGTGGATCTTCGATGGCTCGGACCTTTTCAGTCATTACTTCATTCCCAACTTCTAAGCTTCTTAGCCATGCAAGGGCATCCCCCTTCCAATAACTAGTAGCCATATTGAGAAATTGTTTAGTATTTAAAGGTTGATGGGTGAAATAGATAGTTCCACACATCTGTTGTCCCCAATTATCAACATATCTTTTAATCTCTCTATGAGAAATATTGTCGATGTTAAGGATGAGTCCATCATTATTGTTATTTTGTTTATTTTTATAGTAACTCTTTTGGGTTCTATAATTAACCCAATCATCTCTTGTCAAAGGATTGAAATTAGATAGAGGCATATTAGGAGTAATATTTGGTTCAGTACTTGTCTCTTTGTGAGCAAGACTGATCTCAGGATTTATTTGAGGAGTTTCTACCTCAGCTGGAGGCATAGGCTCTTCTCTTCCAGTGAAAGTAGGGTAGAGACCAGGAGGTCCTGGTAACATTAACTGTGTTTGATTGCTACTTTCACCTTCTTCATTATTTAAAATATTAAGACTATCTTCATCATCTGAATAGTCGCTGTATTTCCATTTATAAAAATCAAATGGTGAATAACCAAAGAACTGCTATGACCCAAGCTTTTCCAATACAAAGGCAGTTTGCTAATGTATTAGTTAAAGACTGGTATAACAGAAATCTTAGAGCTGATGCATGGGAAGTCTTCAATAATTGATATCGTGTTCTCCAATCAGCAGATATAAAAACCACTAGTTATTGGCTTTCCCAGGTGGAGAAACTCTTTCTCACCGAAGAACAAAAGAGAGGAATTGCCGAGGAAAAAATACACAAGGTTACTAATGCTCTAGAAACCTTAATTGGATTCTCATCCACTTCTAAATCTAGAGCCCTAGCTATTAAAGAAGATTCCATCCTAAAGGATACTAGGTCTGGAGAATTAAAACTCATTCTCCAAACACTTGAAACCAATGATATGGTCAACATTCGAATGCAAGAACTAGTAGAATTACTCAATCTACTAAAAATACAAAATGATCACGTCCATGAGCTAGAAGCCGAACTCATGGTTCAACAGATGTTAACAATGTTTCAACAGAATGTTATAAATGAGGAACGACTAATCAAGTTCTTCAAAGAACTTGAGGACACTGATATACTCCAGCTCCTGGATAATGAAGACATGATCAGAAATCCCATGGGAAGGCTTTGTATTATTACCTGCTTCCAAGAGATTCCAAAATATAGATCCCATATTAAAAAGGGATTAGTTCACGAAGTTTATATCAATATCAAAATTCCGGAGGAATATGAGAATATTATCCCGGATATTTGTGTCAATGCTGTAAATCTCCATGCAACAAAATTTCAAACAATTTTTCGGTTTCGAATTTGGTCAATCTGGGAAGAAAGCACATCAAGCTTTTTCCCTCTGTCCAGATTTGGAAATTATTTAAAGTAACAGAAGATCCATGTCTATCGTATGTCAAATTTCAGAAACAGAGTTTTTCCGAAGATCGGGATCGGAAGCTTGCTGCTGGGGAATTTTTCCCCAGGATTACTATTTCATCTACCGACAGAACAGGTTCTGCCTCAGTCTCTCAGAACGTTTTGCTCATCGACTTCATATCTCGCAACCAAGACTACAATGACAAGTATGATCTGGTGATTAATTTCTCCGAAAACCTCAGTCTCGGGGGAATTGCCTTGCAAGTTTACGAAGACAAACTTGCTGAAAAAGATTTGCCAATTGAGCCCAATGATCCTGAAGATGACATCGATGGGCTTGAGGGCAGCATGAGGAGTCTGTAGAAGCGCAGTGGGACCATACTTTCTCTCAATGATCAAGATTAGTTCAAGACTTCTTTGGCGTTTAATTTCATCAAAGAAAAGATGGAAAAAACAAAGGCGGAGGAAATATCAAAACCTAAAAAGAAAGTACCATCAAAAAATTAAGAATCTTGAAGCAGTTGTAGAAGACCAAAGGGAAAGAATAGAAGACAGGGATAAACAGGTGGACAATTTTTGGGAATGGATCGAGGAACTAGAAGACAAAGTTGAAAGGCTACAACAACTTTTGAACATAGTGGATACTTTTTGATAAAGCCTCCACTACTACCAACCGCACTACTACCAATCGCACTACTACCAACCGCACTACTACCAATCGCACTGGGAAAAGTTGATCCGGTAAACTAACCGGAAACTAAGGGTTTTGGAGGTCATATTAGACCTATAAATAAAGGATGAATGCGGAAGGGAGGGGGCATCGAAGTTTGTTCTCTTTTTTTCTCTTGTAACCTCTCTTGTATTCTCTTCATCTTTTTTAAATTTTTCTTTGCTTTTTCTCTTGTAACTTTGCGTTTACGATACGCGTTTTTCGGTGCAAATTCGCACACGAAAAAGTTGCCTCGTTTAGCGGGACGTATCCATATCAAATTTTTTTGGGTTTTAGAAACAAGTTTTTTCTTGGTTTTAGAACTCGATTTTACAGAAATTAAAGGCAAATAAAAATAATCTAAAAGAAGAATTTTAAACTTGTATTTGTTGTCTAAAATACTGTTCAAGTAGATTTTTAAAATATCAACTAGGTTGGAAGAAAACAGCGCATCAACATGAGTAGTTGGGACAATTTTGGAACTGTCGAAAAACAGATTTTTTGACCGACTTTCGATTCGATTCTTGAAGGTGTTGAGAGGGATTCATGTTGTGATTGTAACGCAAAATTCGAATCGAAAAAAGAGAGAGATGGAGATATCATACCACAAAAGTAGAGGGTCGGGGTGGCTGTTGGCACGCGCGCAGGTCGCACGTTGCTGATACCGCGACTGCTGTGCTCGTACGGGTCTGTGCGGCGACCGCGGGTGGTGGTGCAGGCAGACGACGGTTGGCGTCGAGGAGGCATCGGCGGGAGTCGCGCGATTGTTGTTGTTCTACCAGCGCAGGGGCGCGGCTGTGATGTCGCCGGACGCGGGACTGACTAGGCTGGGGCGGTCAAAGGTGGCCGGACGGGGTGCACAGGGTGGCGGTGGTGTAGAGTCTTCGGTTAGGGATAAGGTTTTATTATATATGTATAAAGAGGGATAGAGTGAGCGGGTCTGGCCTAAGGTCGGGTAGAGATAGGGTTTGGGTTTTGGGTTTGAGTTATTTAGTTAATGGGTTTTATTTTCTGTTCTTTATAAACATAATATTTATATAGTTATATATGTAGTTAGATATTTACTTAGATACATAATAAAATTTGAATAAATAGATTTGTACTCAAATATTTTTTGGAAAATTCATAATTCTCTATAACATTAAATTTTATACCAAAAATAGTTTTTGTCAAATACTTTTAATTACTAATTATCACCAAATATTTATTTAGGTTGAATAGAACAAATACTTATATTTTCTAAGTAACCAAAATTTCTTTATTAAAATAAATAAATTAAAAGTAATAAAATTTTAAAATTTAAAATTTGAGGGTGTTTACAATCTAACTAACTTATTAAAATTTTATCCTCGAAATTTAAAATAAGTATGGTCGGAAAGAATGAGATGATTCATTTCAGAAGAAAGTTAAATACGACTTGTTGTATCGAGTTTCTTGCTATATAGAAATATAAGGCACGATTTAAAGATAAGGAATGCAACACGGTAAAAAGAATTTAAGTACGCAAGATCGTACAGTGAACCCAACGGATTGTCTACTAGTTTAGAAAATGATGTGAACCCAACGGAATGTCCAGAATTGGATTCTGGTGATCCGGTCACAAAAATGTCCGTCAAGTGGGACTGTGGGACCCGCGAAATGGCGTTTAGGTCATGTTCTCATAATCGAACCAAACTTGGGTCACATGTGTCACGCCCCGATTTCGGCTAATCGATAATCGTCCCCCGGGCGTGATGCCGTGCACGCGTAGGGCGTGCGTGCACAAGGCCTTAGGCATAAGGATATTCTTTAGAACGATGCAACAGAGTGGACATATAAGATAACACAAGGTTGAGGCATAGAAAAGTTTCTCTTTTATTCATAATGAACATCTTTTTACATTGCTTGACTCAAAAGTATAAAATGTCCCACGGGCTTACAAACTTGGACGCAAAATGAGATAGCCGATCCATACATTATGTCCCTTTACATAGATTCAAAAACGCAAAACCACCTTGGGTGCGAGTAAGCACCATCGCCTTAGCGATATTCAGCAACAGAGAGAGTGAAAGGCTTCTAGCTTGAGCCTCCAAAAGTCTTGGCTACGAACCGCCAAGGATCCCAAAAGTTCGGAGTGAGCTTCAGCTCCTCGCCGCGTCGCCTTGCGCCGGGGAACCTGCTACAACGAGGGTCAGTACTTCGGAAAGTACTGGTGAAGGCTAGCTGCTCAACTTTACCAAGCTCAAGAGATGAGATCTAATGAGTATGCTACAATTATGTTCTTAGGTGGGTTTCTATTATTGCCTAGTTCAGATTTCATTTAGCAGATATGCAAGAACAAAATAACATAACTTCGCATGCCACCGTTCGGTGACTTTACCTGTCCCGTCTGAACCACCTGTACAACTTACCATAGCCTTCCCTGTCACGAAGACATAGTTAGTCTGCACAGTTTAAATATACACAACATCTTTCTTTGTTGTTTAGGAGCCATCATGGGTTTAGTCTGGGCTGGCGGCGACGCTTGCAGCGCGGGTAGCTAGCCCCGCTACAATTCCCCGCTTCCAGGACTAAGAAAGTAGATTCCGCCCGGGTCGAGACGGCCCGGTGCCCCGGAACCGCTCGCAGGAACCTGGATCCCTTGTGCACAAGAATTCCCATGACCATTTCTATGACTCTACCTCATAGATTTACTTACTAGCCATTTAAAGAACATCATGCATGAAACTGCTTTACTGTACTATCATAATCAACCAACAGTTATATGAAATAATATGCAGCAGTTTATAGAAGAACACTTTGAACTATCAATAGATACCAACCCATTAAACACCCAACGAACATGCATGCATCAATAAATTTATGCAAGGTTTGTATGACAAGCAATGGGTGTTCCAAGCCTACTTCTTATCTTATCTTGTTATCCAACTTGTTACTTAATTGGTATCGTTTGATTGAATGCCCAACTGAGTCAGTTTTATTATGAACGGAGCCCTTGGAAAGAAGGTGCTTATCGAAATAGAGCCACTCACAAGTTTGGTTGAATAGGAAGAAGAAGGAGAGACCCCTAAGACTCCGCTCGCGCGTCGTCTACACGATCACCTGTACGCACCAACGGATGATCAATACCTCCTGCTTCGGTCTCCAAGGCTCGATACGAAATGCGAAATCCTAAGAACGAAAGCAATGAAATCCATTGAAACCGTTCAAGAAAACGCAAGTCATAAAACCAACAAGAAAGCATCCAAGCGGCACGAAAACGGACAAGAAACCAACGCAACGGAAAGGCCCCTCTCGACTCTGCCGCCGAGTCCATCCTCGAGGCACAATCCATTGTATATGGGACCTGATTCCGAAGAAACCAATCCATAACGAGGAAAGGATCTTAATTCAATCTGTCCCGTTCGGACGGTCGTAAGTATTTCTTGGCCGCGCTCCCCGAATAGGGGGAACGGGGCATTACATCATAACCATCCAAAAGAAAGTTTCGTCCCGAAACTTAGGAATAGAACCTACCACTAAGGAATAATGAGGGGAATCTTTCCCTCATATCAGCTTCAAGTTCCCAGGTCGACTCCTCGACCGAGTGGTTCCGCCACAGGACGCGCACTAGCGAGACGGTTCGGTTCCGCAACTGCTTCTCTTTACGATCCAAAACTTGGACAGGCTCTGCCGCGTACGACAAGTCCGCTTGCAGATTCAACTGACCCAAGTCGACTATGTGGTTCGGGTCATGTACAAACTTTCTCAGCTGTGAAACATGAAAAATATTGTGTACTTCTGATAGGGCAGGCGGCAAAGCAACTTGATAGGCGACCGGAGTAACCCGTTTGAGAATTTCAAACGGTCCAACAAATCTCGGACTTAGCTTTCCTTTTACTCCGAATCGCATAACTCCGCGCATAGGCGAGACTTTCAAGAACACATGGTCCCCTTCAAAGAATTCAAGGGGGCGACGTCGAGCATCGGCATAACTCTTTTGTCGGCTTTGTGCTGTCTTCAACCGTTCACGAATCAACCGAACCTTTTGCACGGTTTGTTCAACCAGCTCCGGCCCAAGGATTTGCCGTTCTCCGACTTCGTCCCAGCAGATTGGTGACCTACACTTCCGCCCATACAAAGCCTCGTACGGAGCCATCTCGATGCTGGACTGATAACTGTTGTTGTATGCAAATTCGGCCAGCGGCAGGTAGACGTCCCAACTTGACTTCGAATCGATCACGCAGAGGCGCAACATGTCTTCTAGTATCTGATTCACTCGTTCCGTCTGACCATCGGTTTGTGGATGATAGGCTGAGCTAAACTTCAACTTGGTCCCCATTGCCAGCTGAAGGCTCTCCCAGAAACGCGAGATGAATCGCCCGTCCCGATCTGATACTATAGAAACTGGCACTCCGTGCAGCCGGACTATCTCGTCAAGGTAGGTCTGGGCGAGGCGATCGGCGCTCCAAGTACTTTTGATGGCAATGAAGTGTGCAGACTTGGTTAACCGGTCGACGATAACCCAGATTGCGTCGTTCCCCCGTTGCGTCCTTGGCAGGCCAACAATAAAATCCATGCAGATGTGCTCCCACTTCCATTCCGGGATAGCAAGATTTTGCATCTCCCCGCCCGGTCTCTGATGCTCTGCTTTCACCCTTTGACAAGTTATGCATTGGGACACAAAGAGTGCGACATCTTTCTTCATGCCGTGCCACCAGAAGGTCGTTCGGAGATTCTTATACATCTTCGTGCTCCCGGGATGGATCATATAGGCTGCGTAATGAGCTTCCGCAAGGATCTCCTTTCTAAGTTCTGAATCATCGGAGACGCATAGCCTTCCTCTCACCCGCAACGCTCCATTTTCATCTACTGCAAAGTCCTTCGCCTTCCCCGCTAGAATCTGCTCGTGCATCTTCCTTAGGAAAGGGTCGTCTTTCTGAGTAGATGTGACCCGCTCTATTAGGTTGGGTACGAATCGCATCTGAGCGACCCGCGCGCCACGATATCGAATTCGGAGTTCGATGCCCAACTCTTCTAAGTCCCTTCGTAACCTGCGATCGACTGACAGAGACCCAACGAAGATCCGACTCAGAGCATCCGCTACAACGTTCCCTTTTCCAGGCGTGTAGTCTATCGTCAAGTCGTAATCTTTTATCAATTCTAGCCAACGGCGCTGACGAAGGTTGAGGTCCGTCTGGGTGAATAGGTACTTTAAGCTCTTGTGATCAGTATAAATTCGGCAAGGCACTCCATAAAGGTAGTGTCGCCACAATTTCAGGCCAAAAACAATTGCCGCTAATTCCAGGTCGTGTGTAGGATAATTTTTCTCGTGCTTCTTTAATTGCCTGGAGGCATAGGCTATCACCCGATCTCGCTGCATAAGTACACACCCCAAGCCTTGTCCGGACGCGTCGCTAAATATTTGGAATCCCGAGATCTCGTCTGGTAGTGCAAGTAACGGGGCAGAGGTGAGGCGATGCTTTAACTCTTTAAACGAAGCTTCGCAGTCGGCGGACCACTCAAACGCGACTCCCTTTTGTGTGAGGCGAGTCAGAGGTAGTGCAAGTTTGGAAAAATCCTTTACGAACCGTCTGTAGTAGCCCGCCAGCCCGAGGAAGCTTCGAATCTCGCTAACGGATGCCGGTCGCTTCCACTCGACGATGGCCTCCACCTTCTTCGGATCGACTGAAATGCCTCCCGCAGAAATGATGTGCCCGAGGAAAGATACACTACTTAGCCAGAATTCACACTTACTCAGCTTAGCATATAGCTGGTTGTCCCGAAGAGTTTGTAGCACGGTCCGCAAGTGCTCTGCATGTTCTTCCTCACTCTTCGAATACACCAAGATATCATCGATGAATACTACTACAAACTTATCGAGATAGGGCCGGAACACAAGGTTCATTAAACTCATAAAGGCAGCGGGTGCATTGGTTAGTCCGAACGGCATCACCAGGAACTCATAATGGCCATAGCGAGTTCGAAAAGCTGACTTTGGCACATCGTCTGGCTTGATCTTTAGTTGGTGATAGCCCGAACGGAGGTCGATTTTTGAGTATACCGTGGCAGCTTGCAACTGATCAAAAAGATCGTCTATTCTTGGAAGAGGATACTGGTTACGAATGGTTGCTTTATTCAATTCTCGATAGTCGATGCAGAGCCGCAACGAACCATCCTTTTTCTTTACGAATAGTACTGGTGCACCCCACGGAGATACACTAGGCCGAATGTATCCTTTATCTAGCAAGTCTTGTAACTGTACTTTAAGCTCCTTCAATTCTGCCGGGGCCATTCGATACGGCGTCTTGGAAATTGGTCGAGTTTCTGGGAACGTGTCTATAGTAAACTCTGTCTCTCGATCGGGCGGCATGCCTGGCAACTCGTCGGGGAACACATCAGGAAAATCCGCCACAACGGGGATAGACTCAACGTTTGCGCAATCTTGCCGAGTGTCTCGAACGGACGCTAAGTACCCTTCGCAGCGGGAGTGAATCATCCGTCGAGCAGACATTGCTGAGATCACCATGCAGGCATTCGACGCTTTCGACTCAGGACTGCACGTGAAGCGGAACTCGATCTCGCCGGGCAAACGAAACACTTCCTTTTTCGCACAGTCGATTGTAGCTGAACAAGCGCCGAGCCAATCCATCCCCAGAATAAGATCGTAGTCCCTTATGTCTAGAACTATCGCATCTAATGACAATCTCCGTCCCCCGATGCAAATGTTACCTTCACGACAGACTAAGCGAGCCGATAAATCTACTCCCGAAGGAGTGCTAACACTTAGGTTTAAGCCTAGCGGTGTCATAGGGAATGTGTGTTCGGCGGCAAAATCCGCCGAAATGAAGCTATGTATTGCACCAGAATCAAACAATACTCGAGCAGGTACATTATTAAAAAGTAATATACCTGACACCGTCGTGTTCGATGCAAGTGCCTCGTCCCGAGTCAAGGCATAGACTCGGCCCTGAGCGTTTTGCGGTGTCTGGCCCGCTCGTTGAGTTTGCCCCTGACCCTGAGCTGAGTCATTATTCTGCTGCGGACGGTGCGAAGATGGATCGTTGGAACGGGTTGGACAATTACGAGCAATGTGGCCCATCTTGCCACAACTGAAACATCCTCCCTTGCTCGCGCGACATTCGCTGATGTGGTGTCCTGGCTTGCGGCAGTAAGCACACTTTTGTCCTTGCTTCTTTCCCTGATTCGAGTCTTGGGAGCCGCCGCTGTTGTTGTGGCGCTTATGCGCGTTGTTTCCTCCCGTGTTGGCAGGGCACTTGTGATTGTTATTTTGCACAGCGTCGGTGCGAACTGGAGGATACTGCGACTCTAGGGACAGTGCATGATTCAAGGACTCCCGCATGGTACGATATTGAGTCACTACGACGTGAGCACGGATAGAAGGTCGTAGTCCGAGCTCGAACTTTCTTGCACGACTTTCGGCATCGGCGAGCTGAGACTTGGCAAATTTTGCAAGTCGGTTGAATTCTGAAGCGTATTGACGTACCGTCATGTCTCCCTGCTTCAGTAGTGCAAACTCGTCTTCTTTTTCGCGACGGACGGCGGGTGGAAGGTATTCCTCCACGAAGGCCTTGCGAAACACGGACCAGGAGATAGCCGTTGTGCCAGCTTCACTCAAAATAGCTTGCTTGTGCACATCCCACCAATCATGTGCATTTTGTCGGAGCTGAAGCTGGGCACACGCCACTTTCTTGGTCTCGTCTAGGCACAACGCTTCGAAGTGGTCCTCCAGCTCGACCAGCCAGTCCATTGCTAAGGATGGGTCCTCGGTGCCTTTAAACGTAGCACGGCACATCTTCTTAAATTCAGATATCGACACGATTGACCCATTCTCGCCCGAGGGTAAGGTACCCTGGGAATTCTGCGGTCCGGTGGCTTCAGCAACTATAGGCACGGTTGCGGGGGCGGATGCAGAATGATTGTTGGCGGCCATATTCGTCACCATTGTTTGCAGACTATTCATCTGCTTCTGCTGTGTATCTGCCTGAAGTCGCTGCGCCATGAATTGAGCTTCAATCCGTGACTCGAACTGACTCTGCCGTAGTTCAGCTTGTTTCTGCTGCGTCTCCATCAAACGCATCATTCGCTCGAACGGATCGGCAGAGGGTGCGGCAGCTGGACTCCCAGAGCTGCCCGAGGTGCCTGAACTACTCGCTTGCACTTGCGCCACCATCTGCGCTTGTGCACCCGGCTCGGAAGTCGTTCCTTAAAAAGGAAAGTAACTTGTATTAGTCTCAAGGTATATTATGGACTCACTGTATGGAACGTATCTCATTTTGGCCAAGCGAATTCAAGGGTCTACTCGAAAGGAACAAGGTCCTCTTTAGAAACTTTCTTTGTGAGATCAAAGGATCTGAAGCATGCTCTGATACCAATATGTCACGCCCCGATTTCGGCTAATCGATAATCGTCCCCCGGGCGTGATGCCGTGCACGCGTAGGGCGCGCGTGCACAAGGCCTTAGGCATAAGGATATTCTTTAGAACGATGCAACAGAGTGGACATATAAGATAACACAAGGTTGAGGCATAGAAAAGTTTCTCTTTTATTCATAATGAACATCTTTTTACATTGCTTGACTCAAAAGTATAAAATGTCCCACGGGCTTACAAACTTGGACGCAAAATGAGATAGCCGATCCATACATTATGTCCCTTTACATAGATTCAAAAACGCAAAACCACCTTGGGTGCGAGTAAGCACCATCGCCTTAGCGATATTCAGCAACAGAGAGAGTGAAAGGCTTCTAGCTTGAGCCTCCAAAAGTCTTGGCTACGAACCGCCAAGGATCCCAAAAGTTCGGAGTGAGCTTCAGCTCCTCGCCGCGTCGCCTTGCGCCGGGGAACCTGCTACAACGAGGGTCAGTACTTCGGAAAGTACTGGTGAAGGCTAGCTGCTCAACTTTACCAAGCTCAAGAGATGAGATCTAATGAGTATGCTACAATTATGTTCTTAGGTGGGTTTCTATTCTTGCCTAGTTCAGATTTCATTTAGCAGATATGCAAGAACAAAATAACATAACTTCGCATGCCACCGTTCGGTGACTTTACCTGTCCCGTCTGAACCACCTGTACAACTTACCATAGCCTTCCCTGTCACGAAGACATAGTTAGTCTGCACAGTTTAAATATACACAACATCTTTCTTTGTTGTTTAGGAGCCATCATGGGTTTAGTCTGGGCTGGCGGCGACGCTTGCAGCGCGGGTAGCTAGCCCCGCTACAATTCCCCGCTCCCAGGACTAAGAAAGTAGATTCCGCCCGGGTCGAGACGGCCCGGTGCCCCGGAACCGCTCGCAGGAACCTGGATCCCTTGTGCACAAGAATTCCCATGACCATTTCTATGACTCTACCTCATAGATTTACTTACTAGCCATTTAAAGAACATCATGCATGAAACTGCTTTACTGTACTATCATAATCAACCAACAGTTATATGAAATAACATGCAGCAGTTTATAGAAGATCACTTTGAACTATCTATAGATACCAACCCATTAAACACCCAACGAACATGCATGCATCAATAAATTTATGCAAGGTTTGTATGACAAGCAATGGGTGTTCCAAGCCTACTTCTTATCTTATCTTGTTATCCAACTTGTTACTTAATTGGTATCGTTTGATTGAATGCCCAACTGAGTCAGTTTTATTATGAACGGAGCCCTTGGAAAGAAGGTGCTTATCGAAATAGAGCCACTCACAAGTTTGGTTGAATAGGAAGAAGAAGGAGAGACCCCTAAGACTCCGCTCGCGCGTCGTCTACACGATCACCTGCACGCACCAACGGATGATCAATACCTCCTGCTTCGGTCTCCAAGGCTCGATACGAAATGCGAAATCCTAAGAACGAAAGCAATGAAATCCATTGAAACCGTTCAAGAAAACGCAAGTCATAAAACCAATAAGAAAGCATCCAAGCGGCACGAAAACGGACAAGAAACCAACGCAACGGAAAGGCCCCTCTCGACTCTGCCGCCGAGTCCATCCTCGAGGCACAATCCATTGTATATGGGACCTGATTCCGAAGAAACCAATCCATAACGAGGAAAGGATCTTAATTCAATCTGTCCCGTTCGGACGGTCGTAAGTATTTCTTGGCCGCGCTCCCCGAATAGGGGGAACGGGGCATTACAACATGACTAGTGTAACGCTGCGAATCCGATGGCTCAAGTTTTGTTGCAGAACGACAAGCGCACAAAGTAATTACACAAATTTGAAAAAGGTCGATACGGGATTTTTTGGCGGATACGCGTTGATTCTGGCGTGCACGCACGTCCAAATCAAGTTCTGCAAAATTTTACATGTCCGCGTTTACGATACGCGTTTTTCGGTGCAAATTCGCACACGAAAAAGTTGCCTCGTTTAGCGGGACGTATCCATATCAAAATTTTTTGGGTTTTAGAAACAAGTTTTTTCTTGGTTTTAGAACTCGATTTTACAGAAATTAAAGGCAAATAAAAATAATCTAAAAGAAGGATTTTAAACTTGTATTTGTTGTCTAAAATACTGTTCAAGTAGATTTTTAAAATATCAACTAGGTTGGAAGAAAACAGCGCATCAACACGAGTAGTTGGGACAATTTTGGAACTGTCGAAAAACAGATTTTTTGACCGACTTTCGATTCGATTCTTGAAGGTGTTGAGAGGGATTCATGTTGTGATTGTAACGCAAAATTTGAATCGAAAAAAGAGAGAGAGATGGAGATATCATACCACAAAAGTAGAGGGTCGGGGTGGCTGTTGGCACGCGCGCAGGTCGCACGTTGCTGATACCGCGATTGCTGTGCTCGTACGGGTCTGTGCGGCGACCGCGGGTGGCGGTGCAGGCAGACGACGGTTGGCGTCGAGGAGGCATCAGCGGGAGTCGCGCGACTGTTGTTGTTCTACCAGCGCAGGGGCGCGGCTGTGATGTCGCCGGACGCGGGACTGACTAGGCTGGGGCGGTCAAAGGTGGCCGGACGGGGTGCACAGGGTGGCGGTGGTGTAGAGTCTTCGGCTAGGGATAAGGTTTTATTATATATGTATAAAGAGGGATAGAGTGAGCGGGTCTGGCCTAAGGTCGGGTAGAGATAGGGTTTGGGTTTTGGGTTTGAGTTATTTAGTTAATGGGTTTTATTTTCTGTTCTTTATAAACATAATATTTATATAGTTATATATGTAGTTAGATATTTACTTAGATACATAATAAAATTTGAATAAATAGATTTGTACTCAAATATTTTTTGGAAAATTCATAATTCTCTATAACATTAAATTTTATACCAAAAATAGTTTTTGTCAAATACTTTTAATTACTAATTATCACCAAATATTTATTTAGGTTGAATAGAACAAATACTTATATTTTCTAAGTAACCAAAATTTCTTTATTAAAATAAATAAATTAAAAGTAATAAAATTTTAAAATTTAAAATTTGAGGGTGTTTACAATCTAACTAACTTATTAAAATTTTATCCTCGAAATTTAAAATAAGTATGGTCGGAAAGAATGAGAGGATTCATTTCAGAAGAAAGTTAAATACGACTTGTTGTATCGAGTTTCTTGCTATATAGAAATATAAGGCACGATTTAAAGATAAGGAATGCAACACGGTAAAAAGAATTTAAGTACGCAAGATCGTACAGTGATTCCCGAAAAGATGGGGGGATACAGTTACCAATGGGATTCTAAAAGTTACAAGAGAAAAAGCAAAGAGAAATTTGAAAAAGATGAAGAGAATACAAGAGAGGTTACAAGAGAAAAAAAGAGAACAAACTTCGATGCCCCCTCCCTTCCGCATTCATCCTTTATTTATAGGTCTAATATGACCTCAAAAACCCTTAGTTTCCGGTTAGTTTACCGGATCAACTTTCCCCAGTGCGGTTGGTAGTAGTGCGGTTGGTTGTAGTGCGATTGGTAGTAGTGCGGTTGGTAGTAGTGGAGGCTTTATAAAAAAGTATCCACTATGTTCAAAAGTTGTTGTAGCCTTTCAACTTTGTCTTCTAGTTCCTCGATCCATTCCCAAAAATTGTCCACCTGTTTATCCCTGTCTTCTATTCTTTCCCTTTGGTCTTCTACAACTGCTTCAAGATTCTTAATTTTTTGATGGTACTTTCTTTTTAGGTTTTGATATTTCCTCCGCCTTTGTTTTTTCCATCTTTTCTTTGATGAAATTAAACGCCAAAGAAGTCTTGAACTAATCTTGATCATTGAGAGAAAGTATGGTCCCACTGCGCTTCTACAGACTCCTCATGCTGCCCTCAAGCCCATCGATGTCATCTTCAGGATCATTGGGCTCAATTGGCAAATCTTTTTCAGCAAGTTTGTCTTCGTAAACTTGCAAGGCAATTCCCTCGAGACTGAGGTTTTCGGAGAAATTAATCACCAGATCATACTTGTCATTGTAGTCTTGGTTGCGAGATATGAAGTCGATGAGCAAAACGTTCTGAGAGACTGAGGCAGAACCTGTTCTGTCGGTAGATGAAATAGTAATCCTGGGGAAAAATTCCTCAGCGGCAAGCTTCCGATCCCGATCTTCGGAAAAACTCTGTTTCTGAAATTTGACATACGATAGACATGGATCTTCTGTTACTTTAAATAATTCCCAAATCTGGACATAGAAAAAAATCTTGATGTGCTGTCTTTCTTCCCAGATTGACCAAATTCGAAACCGAAAAATTGTTTGGTATTTTGTTGCATGGAGATTTACAGCATTGACACAAATATCCGGGATAATATTCTCATATTCCTCCGGATTTTTGATATTGATATAAACTTCGTGAACTAATCCCTTTTTAATATGGGATCTATATTTTGGAATATCTTGGAAGCAGGTAATAATACAAAGCCTTCCCATGGGATTTCTGATCATGTCTTCATTATCCAGGAGCTGGAGTATATCAGTGTCCTCAAGTTCTTTGAAGAACTTGATTAGTCGTTCCTCATTTATAACATTCTGTTGAAACATTGTTAACATCTGTTGAACCATGAGTTCGGCTTCTAGCTCATGGACGTGATCATTTTGTATTTTTAGTAGATTGAGTAATTCTACTAGTTCTTGCATTCGAATGTTGACCATATCATTGATTTCAAGTGTTTGGAGAATGAGTTTTAATTCTCCAGACCTAGTATCCTTTAGGATGGAATCTTCTTTAATAGCTAGGGCTCTAGATTTAGAAGTGGATGAGAATCCAATTAAGGTTTCTAGAGCATTAGTAACCTTGTGTATTTTTCTCTCGGCAATTCCTCTCTTTTGTTCTTCGGTGAGAAATAGTTTCTCCACCTGGGAAAGCCAATAACTAGTGGTTTTTATATCTGCTGATTGGAGAGCACGATAGCAATTATTGAAGACTTCCCATGCATCAGCTCTAAGATTTCTGTTATACCAGTCTTTAACTAATACATTAGCAAACTGCCTTTGTATTGGAAAAGCTTGGGTCATAGCAGTTCTTTGGTTATTCACCATTTGATTTTGCGGGTTATTCACCCTTGGATGGTTGTTCACCATTTTTTGCGGGTTATTCACCCCAGATTGGTTATTCACCAAAAGTTTTGGGTTATTCACCCTAGAAACTGTAGTAGCAGAAGCTGGTTTTTGGCTATTCGCCCCAGTAGCATTTGAACTGGTACTGGCCACTCCTTTGTTTTTCTTGGAGCTGACCAATTCAAACTCGCCTTCCCTCTTCATTGATTCGAGAAGTTTTCTGAACCGAGCTAATTCATCATCATCCATGATTCATAACCTGGTAAGAGTATCAGCAAGATAATTAGTATAATCAGGAATATATTCTACTTCATAATTGAAAATTTCTAAATACATAGCAATTCTAATTCGACGAAGATTTTCCTCAGGATTATTGATTGTTCGTTTTTTTAGGAATTGAGAAACAGATTTATTATCAGTTTAAATATAAAAGTTTCTATAGAGAAGATAAATCTTTAAACTCTTAATAGCAAGCTTAACAGCTAATAATTCTTTATCATATGTAGCATATTTAAACTGGATTTTGGAGAATTTTCCAGAAGTATAAGCCACAATTTCTTTATTTCTAGTAATAAGAACACCTGCCCAGAAATTATCTGAAGCATCGGTTTGTAAAATAATTTTTTCACTTTCTAATGGAAAATAAAGAATCTTTTGGTCTTTTTGATCATTTCCTTGATAATAGCAATCTCCTTTTGTTCTTCAGGAAGAAGGGAAATGGAGATTCTACTAGTATCCCATTTACGGGGCTGTTCTCCAGTAACTAGTTTATAGTTAGCTTGTTCCTTTGTTAATCGTTCTTGTAATTTATCAATTTTGGCAGAAAGATGAATAAATTTTCTACCATAATTTAGAAGACCCAGAAAACTCTGTAATTCTTTTAAAGTTTTAAAAGTATCAGGAAAGTTTCTAATCTTTGTATATATGTGCTGCTGAAGCTCAATTTGTCCATTTTTAATAAATTTGCCAAGGAAATCAATCTCTGTTTTAAAGAGTTCAATTTTCTTGGGACTAAGAGCAATACCATGATGTAGTAATAATTGAACAATATTAAGAAGATGTTGCTTATGGTCCTAAGAATATCATCAATATAAACTACAACATAATCAAGATGTCCAAATATAGAGTTCATCCATTTTTGGAAAATCTGTGGAGCATTTTTTAATCCAAATGGCATGACTAACCATTCGAAATGTCCCTGAGGACAACTGAAAGCAGTTAGTTCCATGGAGTTTTTGTCTTGGAGTTTAAGTTGCCAAAAACCTGACTTGGCATCGAACTTACTATAAAATTTGGCACCCTGGATCTGTTTGATTAAGTTTTCAGCAGATGGAATAAAGAAACCATCAAACTTGGTGTAACTATTTAGTTTTCTATAATTAATAACCATTCTTGGTTTTCCCCTTTTAATCTCAGCATGATTTCTAACCAAGAAAGCAGGAGAAGAATGGGGACTAAAACTTTTTTGTATAAGCTTTAGTTTGAGTAACTCGTCAATTTGTTTAGCAAATTCTTGTTTGTCAGTGGGGGTAACCATGATACTGTTAACCCTGATTTTTGAATCTTTATAAAGATCCAAGAGTTCAATTTTACAAAAACGAGGAGCTTTGTCGAACCATTTTAACGGGTTGTCCGTGTAAAGGGGTTCAAGCATTCCATGAATTGTTTTGCTAAAATTATTATTAACAGGAATATTATAGGTACAAATTTTGTCCTGCGTAGAAATTTTGTTCACAAATTCTTTCCATAGCTTCAATACAAGCTTACATGTTTGAACATGGAGATCCTATTGGATTATTAGTAATACTTTATCAAACTTATAAGAATTAAGTTGGCCGTGAAAACTTTGGTCACGCTCCTATTTACAAGGGTTATAGAAGGTCTAACTTTTAAGAAAGGATATGAGATACTGAGGCTTTTGTGATCGTAGTCACGAACTAACAAATGAACTCTATATACTACCATAATGTTATTGAGTCGATAACTTTATAATTTTTTTTACTCATTGCTTCTAGTTAGGTCATGAGTTTAAAAGACAATAGAAAATGTCTTTTTCAAATACAACTAGGGTGAGATGATACAGGGGAATATGTTCATCACATATCATGGATGCTGATGAACGGTTCAACAATATGTTTTAAAAGGTAATATAATTGGTCGATGTGACTGACATTGTGTAGAGAGTACAAGGGAGCTCATTTTAATGCAACACAAGTGTCATGGACATAGTTTGGCTCGAGTGGGCTACGGGTATATCAATGGTTAGGGTAATTAGGTTGCCGATGAACGATTAAATTTAACTTGCGACGGAATTGAATAATTAAGTAGAGATTTTTAAGAGGAGGTATGCCACGAATGTTGTGGGGTCTATATGGAGCATGGGAGTGTATATTTGGGGAGTATTTGGGTCATGGGTGAATAGGTCCAGTTAGGCTCATGAATGTCAAAGTTGTCGGAAGAATTGAGTCGGTGTTGCGTATTAAAATCGACCGCAACGAAAAATTATATATATATATATATATATATATATATATATATATATATATATATATATATATATATATATATATATATGTCATTTGTTTGCACAAATGCGTCGCGAATATTGTATGTCTAACACGAAATATGGGAATGTTAGTTTGTGAGTGATAGTCATGTCATGGGTGTATAGTGGCTAGTCTAGGTCATAAGGGTGGAAGTTGTTGTAAAGAAAAAGATAGTGTTGTGCTCTAAATACCCGAGCCGCAACAAAGGGTATCAAGGTCATAAGATTAAAGAAGTAATTTAATCCGTTTGAGATTAAACATAATTACTATCAAATAAATTCAAATTTATCCTGAAATTTCAAAATTACCCTATACTAAAATTAGGGGCTTACCCTCTACTTAACTCTTAAAAATTAAGTTGGTATCAAAACTAAAGTCATGATCCTCCTAACAAGATTTCTGAAAGGGCCTATTTTCTAATAAGGATACAAGAACTCTAGGGTTTACTGACCGTAATTAAAGATTCTCTAAGGGAACCTAGATGCTATCATGATGCTATTAGTCAACAACTCTATAAGAGAAATTGCTACCAAAATAATATTGCATATATAGTTCTTGTCTTCAACAAAACAGAAGAAATGACTTGGTCGGGTATAACTAGAGCAAGGTGGTACAGAGGCTTCGATTATCGTTTGGCATTGATGATGAAGGGAAGAATCGAGGAAATCACGAAGGAAGGAATCTACAAACCAAGACAAGAGAAATTTATAATATGTCTAGGGAGTATGGTTACAGGGTTGAATAAGGTACGATTAGACAAGTATCTGGAGAATTAAGTCATAGTGACTAGATCAGGAAATTAGAAATAAAAAACATTGATACTTACGGTGAGATGGATATTAACACCATAAAGAGGGTACTAATCAAAAGATTGATTTGCTACTAGGGCACGACCAGGAAGGAAAGTAGGATCTACTCAATTGTTATAATTAGAAGGATCGTTGTTGCAAAAGCACGAGGCTATATATGCAAAATAAGATAATAATTTATTAATAGGAAAGATAGGAATGTAGTCGAGGGAGTAATACAACTAATCTTTAAACTCAATAATATATTCATATAAGTTATATTCTATATAACCTCACTCATACTATTGGAAACCTACTTCTAGCTATAGGTAAGCAGTATACGATCCTTACAACTTCGTCTACCTCGTATATTCCTAACTTAGTAGGTAAGGGTCAAGGCTAAATTAAGCAGGTACTTAGGTCTATCACTCATGGCATACTATTTTCTAAGGACACTCTTCAAATCACTATTGTGATTGGTCATTTCAATACTCGTCTAATCTTCAATTGGAATGTTTACCCGTTCTCGTACAACTTATCCCATTCTATTGTCTATCTCTATGTACTGTTGTTCGTCTAGTCTTTGCTATATAATACCTATCTCCCTCACAAGAATCCTCCGGCTAGGCTACTACCCTATTACACAAGCAGGATGTCATGGTTATCTCCTTGAGTGAAAATTTTTCGAACTCAATGAGATGATAAGATTTCTATACGAGCTTGGGTCTAATATTGATACAAGGATTATCTAACTATTATATTCACTATTAGGATCTCTAATCATATCTGTTAGAGTCTTCCATAAGATTGGTCCTATTTTCATTTAAGGAACTACGACTAATTCTAAGGTTCAACTGGGTATTCTCTCAAATCATACCCATAGTGGTCTCAGTCATTATAGAAATTCTATATCTATCCTGACCAATCTTTATGAATGGTAAAGCTTATAACCTAACTCTTAACTATTTTAAGTCGTTGTAGTTCTATTATCTATTGATAAGGGCAAATTCTCTGCTAAGGCTAGTCCTTATATATATCTTCAAACTATTTCCTCGTTTTAGTAGTCTGTCTAGTATAGGCATCTATCATACTCATAACATTTTCTATGAATTTTTCTACCAACCATATTTCTATCCTAATAATAGTAAGGTGATCAAAGAAGGTTCAAAGCAATTGTTGATTGAGATCCTAACAAACATATCCTAGTGCAGGCTCGTTCGGTATAGTAACGTAACCGAGACGATTTAATCAGGACCTACATGGGCCACCACAAAAAATATGTTACGTCCAGTCCCAAAATACGTAGGACTAGGAATACGTAACATGCCAGCTACATATTCGGCCAGACTCTGGTCCGACTCGAATACGTATAAACTGTACTATAATGGTCACTATCTAGATAATACAGTAAATATAACTATATCTCAATCCACAATGAAACAATATACAAGAATGAGCTACATGTGCTAAAGACGGTCGTCCAGCAATACACAAGCTCAAATAGACTCAAAAAAGAAATATGAGTTTATAAAACTAGGCCATAACAGCAGAAATAAGTAACGGGAAATGATAAACATAACGTCGATAGAAATGATAACAGTACCTGAGTCTAATGCCCGCATGATAAATCAACACACATCAACAACTCCAAGCAGTCTCCAAAATGGTCTATGCTGTAAAACTGGCAAGGGATCAGGTCCTCAGAAGGACGTAACAAGATACATAGAAGCATGACAGTCATAAACTAAATATAAACATATGTACTTGGTAAACTAACAAAGCTACGTGAATACAATTGAGGATAACAGTAGCACGAATGGGCTGTCTGGCTAAAAAAAATTAGGATGGACATAGTTCTCTTGGAGACCCAGGGGCCACGTGCATAACGTCACGGACGTCAGAGGCCGCCAAGTAAATATAGGGTCATCATGGATCGCATCTCCAGCGGAGCGTACGGCCTGTATAGGAAAATGTAAAGTAGCCTAAACGACTCGTGTATATTCTCCCCATCCAAACGACTGTCCGGATTGTATCTCCGACACGACACGACACGACCAGTTACTAACCACTAAGTCCAATGAATGCATCATAACACAATAAATATGACTAAGCCGACACACGTCCCTTACGCATCGGGAGCGACC